>CM077197.1:7617887-7830387 GCA_039654625.1 Rhinogobio ventralis
AATGCAATTATCTAATCAACCAATCACATGGTAGTTGCTTCAATGCATTTAGGGGTGTGGTCCTGGTCAAGACAATCTCCTGAACTCCAAACTGAATGTCAGAATGGGAAAGAAAGGTGATTTAAGCAATTTTGAGCGTGGCATGGATGTTGGTGCCAGGCGGGCCGGTCTGAGTATTTCACAATCTGCTCAGTTACTGGGATTTTTACGCACAACCATTTCTAGAGTTTACAAAGAATGGTGTGAAAAGGGAAAAACATCCAGTATGCGGCAGTCCTGTGGGCGAAAATGCCTTGTTGATGCTAGAGGTCAGAGGAGAATGGGCCGACTGATTCAAGCTGATAGAAGAGCAACTTTGACTGAAATAACCACTCGTTACAACCGAGGTATGCAGCAAAGCATTTGTGAAGCCACAACACGCACAACCTTGAGGCGGATGGGCTACAACAGCAGAAGACCCCACCGGGTACCACTCATCTCCACTACAAATAGGAAAAAGAGGCTACAATTTGCACGAGCTCACCAAAATTGGACAGTTGAAGACTGGAAAAATGTTGCCTGGTCTGATGAGTCTCGATTTCTCGATTTTTCATTCAGATGGTAGAGTCAGAATTTGGTGTAAACAGAATGAGAACATGGATCCATCATGCCTTGTTACCACTGTGCAGGCTGGTGGTGGTGGTGTAATGGTGTGGGGGATGTTTTCTTGGCACACTTTAGGCCCCTTAGTGCCAATTGGGCATCGTTTAAATGCCACGGCCTACCTGAGCATTGTTTCTGACCATGTCCATCCCTTTATGACCACCATGTACTCATCCTCTGATGGCTACTTCCAGCAGGGTAATGCACCATGTCACAAAGCTCGAATCATTTCAAATTGGTTTCTTGAACATGACAATGAGTTCACTGTACTAAAATGCCCCCAACAGTCACCAGATCTCAACCCAATAGAGCATCTTTGGGATGTGGTGGAACGGGAGCTTCGTGCCCTGGATGTGCATCCCACAAATCTCCATCAACTGCAAGATGCTATCCTATCAATATGGGCCAACATTCCTAAAGAATGCTTTCAGCATCTTGTTGAATCAATGCCACGTAGAATTAAGGCAGATCTGAAGGCGAAAGGGGGTCAAACACAGTATTAGTATGGTGTTCCTAATAATCCTTTAGGTGAGTGTATATTTTAAATGCTTTTGCGTTTCCCGAGAAACAGAAATTTTGCGCGAGAACGCGTAAGGTACGACGTTGCAATTGCCGTTTTCACGTGCTATCGGACATTTCCTACTTCCCACTTCCGAAGTCGTGATTACGAGCTCATCCCATTCAAATTTTGACTTGAGAGGGCGTTCATGTCCATTTTTTTTACTAGAAACTAGTATTTACGATAATTCCGATAGCACGAGAAGGCAACATAAGTGACAAGTTCAGCTTAAAATGGGTACATTTAGTTGCAGTAATATAATGATGCCTTCACGTGCTATCGGAATTATCGTAAATACTAGTTTCCTAGTTTTAAAAAAACCGACATGAACGCCCTCAAGTCAAAACTTGAATGTGATGAGCTCGTAATTACGACTTCAGAAGTAGGAAGTACCAAAATTCCGATAGCACGTGAAGGCAACATAAGTGTATGAAATAAGTTTTAAATGTGAATGTCTCTCACTTGGGTGTGTAAGAGGCTTTATTTCGACTACACAGTCCCCAATAGATCTACACTGAACATAATGCCATGTTAAAAAGTTCTAAAACTTATGTTCATTCTGATATGTTTAGAATAAGTCAGACATTCAGTTCAGACATACCAGGTGTGTTTGGGAGCTCAACATTCTCACCATCAGCCATCATGTCCTGTCAGTCTACTTCTAAATAATGTCATAAACCACAATCAATGACTAAAACTATCGCGAGCGTCTGTGCCTTTGTTTATGCTGTTTTTAGCAGCAGCATGGACTCACGGCTGCATCACTGTAAGAGCTTCTCTGATTGGCTGACTTGCAATTGTCTGGCTCAGGCTCATCTGGTCTTAAGGTGGACTGCTACAAAGTAGGTGAAAATACCTGAGGGGATATTTGCATAGCCTACTTATCTTATGCTTTAATATAAAGTACATGATAATAATACAACCAATGGCATTTTTTTAATGTAAGAGAGAGACATAAAAATATGCTACCAAATATATGGATGTAGATTTGTGCAGTTCTTCCCTGAGGTCTTTATAATGTACTTTGTGTGACTAGCATAACATTGTTACATGCACGTTTATTAATTAGCAGACGTTTTACTACAAAGTAATTTACAAGTGAGAACAATACTGCATTATAAAGTTGCATTTATGAAACAATAGAAATAGTGCTACCATACCATTTCCATAACAGTAAATTCTAATAGCAGAGGTCTAAGGGTATTTATTTGATTAATTAACTTGTTTTTTTATTTTATTTCTGTAGTCTTTTCCCTTGTATTACATTAATATATATATATATACACTCACCTAAAGGATTATTAGGAACACCATACTAATACTGTGTTTGACCCCCTTTCGCCTTCAGAACTGCCTTAATTCTACGTGGCATTGATTCAACAAGGTGCTGAAAGCATTCTTTAGAAATGTTGGCCCATATTGATAGGATAGCATCTTGCAGTTGATGGAGATTTGTGGGATGCACATCCAGGGCACGTAGCTCCCGTTCCACCACATCCCAAAGATGCTCTATTGGGTTGAGATCTGGTGACTGTGGGGGCCATTTTAGTACAGTGAACTCATTGTCATGTTCAAGAAACCAATTTGAAATGATTCAAGCTTTGTGACATGGTGCATTATCCTGCTGGAAGTAGCCATCAGAGGATGGGTACATGGTGGTCATAAAGGGATGGACATGGTCAGAAACAATGCTCAGGTAGGCCGTGGCATTTAAACGATGCCCAATTGGCACTAAGGGGCCTAAAGTGTGCCAAGAAAACATCCCCCACACCATTACACCACCACCACCAGCCTGCACAGTGGTAACAAGGCATGATGGATCAATGTTCTCATTCTGTTTACGCCAAATTCTGACTCTACCATCTGAATGTCTCAACAGAAATCGAGACTCATCAGACCAGGCAACATTTTTCCAGTCTTCAACTGTCCAATTTTGGTAAGCTCGTGCAAATTGTAGCCTCTTTTTCCTATTTGTAGTGGAGATGAGTGGTACCCGGTGGTGTCTTCTGCTGTTGTAGCCCATCCGCCTCAAGGTTGTGCGTGTTGTGGCTTCACAAATGCTTTGCTGCATACCTCGGTTGTAACGAGTGGTTATTTCAGTCAAAGTTGCTCTTCTATCAGCTTGAATCAGTCGGCCCATTCTCCTCTGACCTCTAGCATCAACAAGGCATTTTCGCCCACAGGACTGCCGCATACTGGATGTTTTTCCCTTTTCACACCATTCTTTGTAAACTCTAGAAATGGTTGTGCGTGAAAATCCCAGTAACTGAGCAGATTGTGAAATACTCAGACCGCTCAAAATTGCTTAAAATCACCTTTCTTTCCCATTCTGACATTCAGTTTGGAGTTCAGGAGATTGTCTTGACCAGGACCACACCCCTAAATGCATTAAAGTAACTGCCATGTGATTGGTTGATTAGATAATTGCATTAATGAGAAATTGAACAGGTGTTCCTAATAATCCTTTAGGTGAGTGTATGTATATATATATATATATATATATATATATATATATATATATATATATATATATATATATATATATATATATATTTTTTTTTTTTTTTTTTAATTAAAGGCAGTAGCCTACCACAAATACCATGTCAATAATGAACATGTATAATAATCTAGCTTTCTAAGGGGGAACCTGAACATGTTTTTGACAGTTTCTCTGATATTCACACATGCTCATACTCACTGACCTTCTGCTTGTTGAATCAGAGACCCGAGGAGAGTTCAGTCCAGTGCAGTGTGGACCAAAGCTTGAATCTCTGTAACTGTGGTAGGTGACTTGAGCTGGTCATTGTTGGACGTTTATATTGAAGAGCCGCAGACGCATGCCATATTGCTGCCTGACGACAGCTGAAGCATGTACACTGGCCTACGGGCTTTAAAAATAAACAGCGAGCCTGACGGCCTCATGTGTCTCTGAAGGGAACTGGACCGTAGGGAGCTACAACGCACAACTTTCTAAACACAAGCTACTCTGAGTAGGAAAATAGGAGACATCAGTCAGAGAGCTGTCTCGTTCAGCAATAGTCATTCAGCTGGCACTGTTGAAATCTCATAATTATACAACAGATTTGGGCTGAAATATGCCTATTAATACAACAGCTTTTGCCACATTTAAAAAATTTTTTTTAATGAAAATGTGAGCCTTGCCTGTTCAAAATTTGCCTACACAATAACTGCAGCCATTGGATTGCTATGGGGTTGCCAATGTGTTCTGGGTGGTTTTAGCATGACACTTTGCCATTGCTAGAGTTTTGGGTGATTTTTAACATGTAGCTATGTGGTTAAGGTTTTCTTAGTTTTTTTTAGGATTGCTATGTGGTTGCTTGTGTAACACCTCCAGTTCTACTTGCCCCGCTCCAAGCAGGATTAAAACGGCATTTCCAGCATGGGAGGTGGGCGTGCTAACAAGGACGCTAAAGACTGCAGTCTCTAACGTCAGTTGCTAATGCCTGGCCTCACTCACCCTCCTAACCTCACTCCCATCCGGGTCATGGCACCAAATGTAACTGCTCCGAGTGGGTTTCGAATTGGTGTTTCCGGCATTGGAGGCGGGCACGTTAACAAGGATGCTAAAGACCGCAGCCTCTCGTCAGTGCTAGTGCGCCTCTTGAGGCCAGGGGAGTGAGGCTTACATGCACAGCTCTTACTAACAGGTCTCCATTACACCATTGCAAAAATGTTTTGGGTGGTTATTAGGTGGTTTTTAGATCAGGCTGTTTTTTTATAGAGTTACATGCTGAAGTTTAATATTTATGGTTAGTGGTTTTGTTTGAATCCCTAACCCTAAATATGAGCAATCGTAATAATGATTCATTTCATGAATTGAAATGATCTTTGTTAATAGTATTTTAATGACAGACTTCCTGGAGGTCATACACTAAAGCATTTTCCTTGCTGGTTATGGTGCATTTAGTTACTTTTGACCAAAAGTCCTCAATAATAAGGCATTAAAAAAAACTCATTTCAAAAGAGCATTTAATGTAGGAAATTGAAGAACAAGGTCCACCTGTTCACTGGTCTTCTTGCTAAAACAGCACAATCATTTCTGACAGTCCCAAGGACCCTCCGGCTGGTGTTTTCTCCAGGGCCCACAGCAGGAGAACGCTCGGACAAAAGAGCCCCACAGGGCACGCAGCCTGTTCACTCTCACCTAATCCAAACGTTCGCTCAGGGATCTCAGGCAGGTGCCCAGGTTTTCAAGGGCCTCCAAATCCTGATCTTAAACACCCCGGCCAACTGTTTGTTACTCAATAGACGATCGAGTGCTCCTGCAGTCTGTGCGTGTAAGCCTGCGGTGCAGCTGTTTCAAGCTCCGCCAGAATAAAAATCAAAACTGATGTGCTGATACAGGCTTTTAAAATGTTATTCAGTGTTTTCACTATGTCCCACCGGGTCAGCTTTCCAAAGCGTGCTGTGTGACATGTTAAACACGTCCAGGCCTTTTTGTGAACTCATCAAAAACATTCACTTGGCATGTTTATCGCAGCTCTGAAATGCAATTGAAAACCGTCATTAAAATGTCGCAATGTTTACTTAAAGGTGATGTGTGTAATTTTTTTTGTCACTGGCGCCACCAAACAGAATTGTAAAAATAATGACTGTTCAGAAAAGAACACTACTATAATTGCAGTACATAGATGTATACTGAGCACAGTATGCAAATATTGCATCCCACAATGCAATGCATTTGAGTGACCTTTCCAATGTGATGAGTACAAATGAATCAAAACTGACAGTAAAGACATTTGTAATGTTCCAAAAGTGTTCTATTTCAAATAAATGCTGTTCTTTTAAACTTTCTATTTATCAAAGACTCCTGAAACAAATGTATCACAGTTTCCACAATAATATTAAGCAGCACAACTGTTTTCAACATTGATAATAATAAGACGTGTTCCTTGAGCAACAAATCAGCATATTAGAATGATTTCTGAAGGATCATGTGACACTGAAGACTGGAGTAATGATGCTGAAAATTCAGCTTTGATCACAGAAATAAATCACATTTTTAAATATATTAAACAGGGTTCGTACAGAAACTGTAAAATTAAAATCCAGGGCTTTCAAGGACTTTTCAAGCACTACTTTTTGGTTTTCAAGGACTACAATCAGAGATTGCACTTATCAAACAATATCTTAATTTTTTTAAGGATTAAGGATTTTTAAAAAACTAATTAAAGAGTATTTAATAATATATATTATACCTTGGTCTGTTTAAATACTCGATTCTGATTGGCTGGAAGGTGTGCAGTAAAACCGTTTAATGCACAGGTAGTTCCAGTCAGTTTGATTACAGTTCGAAATCAATCCGCCACTATAAACATTGGTAACCATAGTAACACAGTTACTTGCAAACAGAGTGAGATACATATATTAAAACTTTTATTTAGGTAGGCTAAATGGATGATTTTTGCATATCGTTTAATTTGTACGGTGAATATGGCAATTTTGAGAAATGGGCCCGACTTGGAGAAGATGTTGAATGACAAAAAGCGGCACAAAGAATTAACACCGGCAGAGCTAGATAAGATGGAAGACGACAAAGATAAGGTCAATACGAAAAAGACAACTAAATGGGCAGTTAACACTTTCAGTGACTTCTTGCGCCAAAGACAGAACAATTGTGATGTCGAGACCTACTCTGCTTCTCTTTTAAATGAGACATTGCGGGAGTTTTATGCCTCTGTTCAGTCTACCGCTGGATGTGAATACAGTGTTGCAAGTTTGATGTGCCCCAGAGCAGGTATTAACCGTCACATTACAAAATACAATATCATAAGTGATAAAGACTTCAAGTCAAGCAATGCCGTCTTTAAATCAGTTTTAAAGCGCTACAGGAAAAATGGAAAAGACACCAGTGTTCATCATCCGCGTATTACTGAGTCTGACTTGGGAGAAAATTAGAAATGCACCTGCACTCTCCCCTTTCACACCCACAGGACTTGTAAGAAAAGTTTGGTTTGACATACAGCTGTGTTTTGCACGGAGGGGAAGAGAAGGAAACTGAAACCTATCAAAAGAGTCTTTCGTTCTCCGGCAAGACGAGAATGGGAAAGAGTACCTGACACTGGCGCATAACCCAGAGACAAAAAACCACAAGGATCCCACTGCATCGGATAGAGAAAATTAACGAGGATTTATGTTTGCGAGCCCCGGCGACATAATTTCACCTCCAAGCCTAAACCTGAAATAAACCTACCCCTTTCCATGTCTAATTTCACGATAAATGGAAATATTGAGTTTAACATCAATTAGTATAACGATGAGTAAAACAATCCCCAAACGAAATTTCCAACTGTTTGATTTTTTGTTGTTGTTGTTTTTATTTAATTTAATGCATTTCAATAAATGTAATGTGTCTTTATATTTATAGTAGCCTAAACTGTGGTTAGAGACGCCGGTTTTATTTCACACTCTAGTCCACCCCACAAGATTATTGTCATAAACACGAGCCGCGTCTGAAAGGTAAAGGGGGAGGTGTTGCTGTAATTTATAATAATATCTTCAGTATTCCTCAGAAGTCTAGTTTCAAATATAATTCCTTTGACGTTTTAGTGCTTTACGTAACGTTATGTAGTGAAATTGACAAATCCCGTTTAACATTTGTGTTGGCTACTGTATACAGGCCACCAGGGCACAATACACACTTTACCAGAGAATTTGCTGATTTTCTATCAGAGTTAGTACTGGCTACAGATAAAGTCCTAATTGTTGGTGATTTTAATATCCATGTAGACAATGAAAAAGACGCATTGGGATTGGCATTTAGAGACATTCTAAACTCTATTGGAGTTAGGCAACACGTATCAGGACCCACTCATCGCCGTAATCATACTTTAGACCTAATATTGTCACATGGAATAAATGTTGATACCGTTGAAATTCTGCAGCAGAGCGATGACATCTCAGATCATTACCTAGTATCATGTATACTCAATTTAGCAAAGGCTGCAAAGCCGTCCCCTCGCTTCAAATATGGCAGGACTATCACTGCTGCGACTAAAGATTTCTTTGTAAATAATCTTCCTCATCAGTTTCATCTCCTCAGCATCCCAGATAGCCTAGAGGAACTCGATGTTACAACAGAAACTATTGACTCTCTCTTTTCCAGCACTTTAGACACAGTTGCTCCTCTGCGCTTAAAGAAGATTAAAGAAAATAGCCCAACGCCGTGGTACAACGAGCACACCCGGGCCCTTAAAACAGCAGCCAGAAAAATTGAAGTTTTTCGCATTTCGTGGAAAGAGAGCATGATTTTATACAGAAAGGCCGTAAAAACTGCTAGATCTGCTTATTTCTCGACTCTCTTAGAAGAAAATAAACACAACCCTAGGTATTTATTCGATACAGTGGCTAAATTAACCAAAAATAAAGCTTCAACTTCTGATGTCTGCCAACAGCACAGCAGTAATGACTTTATGAACTTTTTTACTTGTAAGACTGATAATATTAGGACAAAAATTATAACCATGCAGCCGTCTACTACTGTATCACATCAGACAGAGCATTGTAGTGTCACTGAGGAAAAATTACATTCATTCACTGCTATAGGAGAAGAAGAATTGGCTAAACTCGTTAAATCATCTAAATCAACAACATGTATGCTCGACCCTATACCGACTAAACTACTAAAAGAGATGCTTCCAGAGGTCATAGATCCTCTTCTTAATATTATTAATTCATCCTTGACTTTAGGATATGTACCGAAAACTTTTAAGTTGGCTATTATTAAACCACTTATTAAAAAAATGCAACTTGATCCTAAAGAATTAGTCACTTACAGGCCAATTTCAAATCTACCCTTTCTGTCAAAAATACTAGAAAAGGCAGTGTCCTCACAATTATGCTCCTTTTTAGAAAGAAATGGTATCTGTGAGGTTTTCCAGTCAGGATTTAGACCGTATCATAATACTGAGACTGCTCTCATTAGAGTTACAAATGATTTACTCTTATCATCCGATCGTGGTTGTATATCTCTGTTAGTGTTACTCGATCTTAGCGCTGCATTCGATACCATCGACCACAACATTCTTCTGAATAGACTCGAAAATTATGTTGGCATTAGTGGAATTGCATTGGCATGGTTTAAATCATACTTATCTGACCGTTATCAGTTTGTAGCAGTAAATTAAGAGATGTCACACCGATCACAAGTTCAGTACGGAGTACCCCAGGGCTCAGTGCTAGGACCGTTGCTCTTCACCCTGTACATGCTACCACTGGGAGATATCATTAGGAAGCATGGTGTTAGTTTTCATTGTTATGCTGACGATACTCAGCTCTATATTTCTTCACGCCCTGACGAAACGGAATGCATAGCTGATATAAAAAATTGGATGACTAGTAATTTCCTGCAACTTAATTCAGAAAAAACTGAATTTTTAATTATTGGACAAAAAAACTCCACGTGTAGTAACCTAGAATACTGTCTAACACTTGATGGCTGCTCTGTCAAGTCCTCGTCGTCAGTTAGGAACGGGGGTGTGCTCTTTGATACCAATCTCTCATTTGAAAGCCACGTTTATAGCATCTGTAAAACTGCATTCTACCATCTTAAAAATATATCTAAACTACGGCATATGCTTTCAATGCAAAATGCTGAACAGTTAGTTCATGCGTTCATGACCTCAAGGCTAGATTATTGTAATGCTCTACTGGGTGGTTGCACTGCTCGCTTAATAAATAAACGGCAGCTGGTCCAAAACGCAGCAGCTCGAGTTCTTACTAGAACCAAGAAGTATGACCATATTAGCCCGGTTCTGTCAACACTGCACTGGCTCCCTATTAAACATTGCATACATTTTAAAATCTTGCTAATTACTTACAAATCACTAAATGGTTTAGCTCCCCAGTACTTGAGCAAGCTCTTAACGCATTATATTCCATCACGTCTATTGCGGTCTCAAAACTCTGGCCAGTTGATAATACCTAGAATATCAAAATCAACTGCAGGCGGTCGATCATTTTCCTATTTAGCACCTAAACTCTGGAACAGCCTTCCTAGCATTGTTCGGGAAGCAGACACACTCTGTCAGTTTAAATCTCAACACATCTCTTTACTATGGCATACACATGAAACATTTTTAATTTATATTTTATTCAAATCAGTTAAATGATTGTTAGGCTGCATTAACTAGGTCAGCCGGAACCGGGAACACCTCCCATAACACCTGATGTACTCGTTACATCATAAGAAGAATGGCATCTACGCTAATGTTAGTCTCTCTGCTTATCCCGAGGTTTACGATCCGGCCCGTATCCAGATCAAATGGTGGACCAGCGCCTGGACATGACCAACGCATCCCTGAAGTGTCTGCAGAGACCGTGTCAATTAGTCTACCCTCTGAAATTGCTCTTTGACATGGCATCCTCAATGGATCCATCTCCGGTGTGATGACTCCCATATTTCGAATATTCCTATTTAATAACTGTTTAATCGACACGCCATCCTCAATAAACCTGTCTCCGGCGTGATGCCTCCGATCTTTCGAATATTCCGATCTAATATTACTTCTGACCTATAAGGCTGCCAAAATAATAATCATACACTGTTTGTTAACTGGCCAGAGGAGAACTGGCACCCCGACTGAGCCTGGTTTCTCCCAAGGTTTATTTTTCTCCATTATTTCTCCACATATAGTTTTGGTTCCTTGCCACTGTCGCCTTTGGCTTGGCTTGCTCAGTTGGGGACACTACATTTTCAAATAAATATCCAAATAAATTTAATTACTAAACTAAATTAACTATATCAACTACATTACTTGAATATATATGATAATTGAAATGAGCTAGATGACATCACCGTTTTCTCCAGGATGGCTGTACAGCCGAATCAAATTCGGTTGCATTATTTTCCTGTTTAACTCTGTGAAGCTGCTTTAAAACAATCTGCATTGTAAATAGAGCTATATAAATAAAGTTGACTTGACTTGACATAATTCATTTAAATAAATGATATGATTAGTTCAAATAAAGATTGCCTTGCCACTGTCAGTGTCAGTGTTGCCTGTCATTAAGTTCATTAAGTTAGCCTATGTTAGCTATATGCTTAAGCAACGAGGGGACTTCAGACAGGTAACTCACGCACGTATCTCTCTCTCTCTCTCTCTCTCTCTGATCTTTCTCTTTCAGTTCTCTGTCTCTCTCTTTTAATAATGAATTTAAATAAATGTGATTATTCGTTCAAATAAAAAAAATCCGATGGCTCTACTTTATTTAAAGCGGACGGAGTGCTAGAACTAACGAGTCATAGCTTAAGAAAATAACCATCATTTTAACCTGTCTGTTAAAAAAATTACACTGTAAACATCAGTTACAGCTTTAACTTGTTTTTAACTTGGCAAATAACCAAGGTATAAGCGGGATAATCCACAGCTAGCCATACATTAAAGGATTTTAATGCACGACCTAGAGGCAACACTAGCTTCGCGTCGGGTCGTTCTTCGCCTTTACGACGTGCATTAAAATCCTTTAGCATGGCTAGCCGTGGATTATCCCTTACGTAAACACAAAGTTTATCATGGCTATTTTATATTATAATGTTGGCGTATCGAGAAAAGGTCTGATGGGGGTTTATCAGATAGACAGCTGCAGTGTTCATTTTTGAATGGAAATATTGTATTTGTTTTTTTTTTGGTTGAAACACCACTAATTTCATATTGTCAAGCACATTTCAAGCACCTCTTCGTAAATATAGCTACTTTCAAGGGTTTTCCAGGAAAGTCAATTTCAAGTACTTCAAGCACTTTAAGCACATTGTACGAACCCTGATTAAAATAGAAAACAGCTATTTGAAATTATAACTATTAGAAATGTATAATAGTTTTTACTGTATTTTTGATCAAACAAATAAGACTTATTTCAATAACATTTAAAATTCTTACCAACCCCAACTATTGAAATGGTGGTATGTATATAAAATTGGATTTAAATGCAAAATATCTGCTTTTATTCTGAATAAAACGTGCAATCTCATGAGACTCATAGTATATGTTGTGCTGTATTTATTTATTTTTTTTCCTCTTCTGTATATTTGTATGTTTATGTTCCACATTGTATATGTATGTTTATTTTGTGTATGTATATTTTGTGTACAGCGACCTTGGAGCTTGGGAAAGGCGCTATATAAATAAAACTTATTATTATTATTATTATTATTCCTTTCCGATCAACCAAAGATTGACATTGCGAAAACTCCCACTTGACTTGTACTTTGTGTCAAACAGCTAATCCTGTTAAAAAATAAACTGGTTGAGCCAATGTTATGATCTCTTAAACCAATATGGACATTTTCCAAACTGCATGCACTGTAAAACTGTCACAATTCACACTTTTAACAGAAAATGTAACTGTTTATTAGACTTTACTACAAATTTAATATTCATTTTGGAACTATGATACAAACAACATATACACAAAATGTACAGCAAAAAGTATGGATGTGATAAAAATAGTTTTACAGTGTAAATGGTCTGCTCTTTTACAAAGTAAATGGAAACGCAAAGATAATTTATTGACATCTAAGTTGATTTTAATAAATAGCAAACAGTATTTTGTGTCATAGTGTACAGCTGATAATACTGATGTAGTATATAATCTGTATATTAAAGTTTGTCGCTGTGTGGTTTAGATTTAAAATTCATCACTGGCACCACAGTATCCATACAGTGTGACTGGTTATACATGTTAAGATTTCCAAAATGTTGTGCTTGACCAGCTGATCAACTTTGACAGATCGGACCTGTTATTGCTTCATCTAACACAGTTTTGCAAACATTTCAACCTTATCAAAATAGACATTTTCAATGTAATAATTGCTTCATTGATCTCAGATTGCAGTAGAAAACTCTCAACAGCCCTCTAAAAAATGTTTCAGCAAGTTTTTCAGTTGTTTTTTTTACATTTACATTTGATCAGGGTACATTTCTTGAATTGACTTAACACACATTCATGCCATCTCATTCCATTTCTTAGAACTTACATTAAGCTACTTGAGAGGTTTTTAATGTGTACAGGAAAATGATGTGCTGTATGACGGTCTCATTAATCAAAGTGCAGAGGTGCATGTGTAGAGGGGCTCAAATTTTTGGCAATTGTAAAGATCTGTAAAATTCTATTGCTTACTAATATATATATATATATATATATATATATATATATATATATATATATATATATATATATATATATAATATTAACATGAACTGTGTCCATGCACACATACAGTATACATACAAATATATAATCATATATCATTGCCAATATTTTCTTGTGAGACAAAAGCCTGTCAGTCTGAAAGGAGAAAAGAAAACAAAATAAAAATAAAATAAACCAGTCAGTCTGTTTCCTAAGAGAACCATTTAAAAAAAAATTCAGAAACATCAATATGGTGACCACACATTTAGTAAGTGACAAGTGCAAAACTACTGCAGATATGTGAGTGTGGTGGACCACCGCAAACAGATCCTGGGTCTTACAGAAGGCACCTTACATGAAGTGGGTTTGAGGAGGGTGACTCCTGGCCATACCTTCACCTTCTGAAGTCTCTCCAGTGCCGGCTCAAAGACATCAGGTCTATTAACAGGAGCTCTCCCCGCTGCTCAGTGCTTCAGCTTTCATTTGGGATGTGTTGATATTCATGTTTGTGAGGAGAAGCTGATGCTGGATACCATCTTCTGGATCTTCTCCTCGTTCTTCAGGATGTTGGACTTGACTGCGCAGATCTTGTCCTGCTGGTCTTTGATTAACTGCTCCAGTTCAGCGAGCTCAGACTTCAGAGGTTCCACAACGCTGTCCGTGATTCTGAGACATAGACAGAGAAATGGTTTAACATAGAAGAGCATGGCAATTAAAAAAGCATTTGGATATCTCAATCAATGAAAATATTGAGTTGCATTGATAGAGAGTTATTATGGCTGAGCCTGATGATAATTATTTTTACATAATGGCCGATAACCAATAGGATGGCCAATTTAGCAAAAAGTTATTGTAAATATTTATTTAAAAAAATAAATAAAATAATAAAACATAATAAAATAATAAATCAATTAATTCATTAAATAATAGAACAAAGAATAAAAGGATAAAAAAAATATATATAAATAATTAAATTAATACTAATATTAATATAAAATAAAAATAAAATAAGAAATACATTTTAAGTCAACTCCTGTTGCTTGAGGAGCATTATTTATATGACCATTGAGCTTCTACTTATGCAGGGCATTCCAAATCAATTCAAGGTTTCACTTTAGTTAGGATGCGGCATATGTAGGCAGTAGACAACAAGGCAGCTCACTGAGCTAATATAAATTGTGCACCTTTGTTCCTGTAACAGAGCTTGTGCGTTCTCCTTGTTCTCTTTGTGCCAAGTCTGCAGTTCATTCTGCATGGAGTCCATATCTTCCTGAATGTAATCCATGATCTTGCCCAGGGGCAGAGCGCTGCGGCACACCGTCTGTATGGATGAACGCAAGCGCTCAATCTCCTTCGCCACCAGTTCTCGTTCTTTCTTACGAGACGCCTCCGACACCAGTGTCCGATCCTTCAGAGAGAGATGGAACCACAGAAAAGAGATCAACACTAGCCATCTCAAAACAATGTTACACTTCCTGACATTTTACTGAAATCTCAACCTTTTCAGTCAGAAGTATGTCAGAGTCACTGATTAGGAACAGAAAAGGGATTACAGGGTAAATGACTGCCCAATTTCTCTTCAATCCGTTGTCAATATGCTGTGATTGTGTATTTGTAGGATAACACAAAACGTATACATGGCTTTGCATTTGGATGAGCATCATATACTTGCCCTCATGTCATTCCAAACCTGTAGGACCTTTTTTTCCAATGTGTTCTTCAAAATATTATTTTACATTCAACAAATGGAATACAGGTTTGGAACGACAAGAGGGTGAGTAAATGATGACAAAATTTTAATTTGTGGGTGAACTATCCCTTTAAGAGTTGAGTCTTTTGGGCTGTTAATGGCCAATCGCTTCTTCTGATTCTCAAGCGACTACGTAAATTAAGCTTCAACTGAAAAATGACTAGTGGGAAGTCACTCCCATGAGGGAGCACTTCAGATGAATGCTATAGATGAATGAGGTTAGAGGAAATCTATACCTACCAACAATATACTTTTGAGAAAAAAAAAGCACCAGGGAGAAGTCTGCATTTAGTGGGTTTTCAATGTCAAGGCTACAAATGTTTAGGATTTCAAGGCAGGAATTATACAAACCTTGCAATGTATATAAAGATCAAAACGAAAGAGACATGGGATCCATAATGTGAGTGAGTGGTTACTGAAGGCCTCCTCTGTATGCGGTGTGGTTGGGGGGTCCTGGTGTGCCCTAGTCACCCTTCAGCCAAGCACAAGAAGGCCCCCCTGGCACACAGGGCCCGTGTCTATTTACTCAGCTGGGGCCACAGGCTGTGTGTGGCACTAGGCCAAACAGGCTTTACTCTTACTGCCTTCGTCCCACTCAGACACACACACACCCTCATGCAAGACATGACTTTGTTTATTTTAGTAACAGGCAATGGCAGAGAAGTTATTTTACAACAGTATTCGGTAACAACTACTTCACATTTACCTTGTTTCAAGCTGAACTGCTCAAGCAATTCATGTCATTATGGCCACAAACACTAACATCTTGCTTTCTAAGGCAGAACATGTCAAACCTAAACTACATGACAATACAATAACCAGAAACTTCCTTAACAAAATAGACAAGAGCATTACATGAACTCTTCAAAAGGTGTGTTAGATATAATGGACATATTTACAATATATATACAATTTCATTTTTCTGCCGATATACAACTAAGCAACATTGTAAATATCGTGATGACTGTAACAAGCTTTTTACTTGCCAATTAAGCATCATTGCATATTGCATCAGTGGCACCTGTTAGAGGGTTGGATATATTAGGCAGCAAGTAAACATTTTGTCCTCAAAGTTGATGTGTTAGAAGCAGGAAAAATGGGCAAGCGTAAGGATTTGAGCGAGTTTGACAAAGGCCAAATTGTGATGGCTAGATGACTGGGTCAGAGCATCTCCAAAACTGCAGCTCTTGTGGGGTGTTCCCGGTCTGCAGTGATCAGTATCTATCAAAAGTGGTCCAAGGAAGGAACAGTGGTGAACCGGCGACAGGGTCATGGGCAGCCAAGGCTCGTTGATGCACGTGGGGAGTGAAGGCTGGCCCGTGTGGTCTGATCAAACAGATGAGCTACTGTAGCTCAAATTGCTCAAGAAGTTAATGCTGGTTTTGATAAGAAAGGTCTCAGAATACACAGTGCATCGCAGTTTGTTGCGTATGGGGCTGCAAAGCCGCAGACCAGTCAGGCCACAGCTGCAAGTGCCAACAGTGGGCACGTGAGCATCAGAACTGGACCACGGAGCAATGGAATAAGGTTGCCTGGTCTGATGAATCACGTTTTTGTGCGTCGCTGTTTTGGCAGCAAAAGGGGGACCAACACAACATTAGGAAGGTGGTCAAAATGTTATGCCTGATCGGTGTGTATATAAAAAATATGGTTTAAAATTATTCATATTATTGTATAAATGTAAAATAATTTATATAGACTAATGTAATATAAATAAAATTATCACCCAGTGCTAGATATATATAGTGGGTCAAACGCTATTAAGATTTGAAACTGAAAATATTTTCATAAAGAGCTGGTTTCTAATCATTCAGATTTTGAAACCAAAAGTTTATTGTTAAAACTTAACAGAGTCCGGTAACTATTATTGCAAACACTTCAAAGGTTAACTATGCTGCTTTTCTCTAGGACTTGTAACAAACGCCTGAGAAGAAAGACTAAATTCATTTTTTCCCCCCTCTCTCTCTCTCTCTCTCTCTCTCTGTGGTTTACAAGTGCGCTCAGATTGAAATGTATAATAGTTGTCTGCAATGTGGGTGGTTTCTCTGGCCCTTAAACACCCCCTCTACACAAACACCGGCAAGCACATTCGGCTCACTGTTCGTGAAGCGCAAAGGCCAGGGCAGATTCGCTCTGTTTGCTGTCCTCCTGCACCTCACCCCTCAGTCAAAAAGAAAAGAAAAATTTAGGCTTTCTGTCTCAGAGGACATAAATCAATCGTTTATAGGGGGCTCTCATTTTCCCCTCTCTTCAGTCGGACCCAAGAAAAATATTTGTTTTGCGCGAGGCAGCTGAGGACAGGTTTTCACATTATCTCAAACAGTGACAAGCGGGCTGTAGAGTCGGTGTGCCTGGGGCAGGTGGCTTCCAGAGACGCTGATGCATTGGGCCGAAGCCTCTTGCACCAAGACGCCTCATTACCTCGCTATGTGGATCTAAGCCTTCAGCTGCAAGCCCAATTTGCTTAATGAAGAAATGCATGCAAAATGCATGATTAATAGAGTGCTAATGAAGAACTACAAAAAGAAGCAGAGCAGCACTCTTCAAATGAGAGCTCTGGCAAAGAAAGAAAGAAAGAAAGAAAGAAAGAAAGAAAGAAAGAAAGAAAGAAAGAAAGAAAGAAAGAAAGAAAGAAAGAAAGAAAGAAAGAAAGAAAGAAAATTGCAATTCTCTTGAGAATGATAAACTTGAGAAGCATTCACTTTGCCGCTCTGGTGCCGTGTCACGGTTCTGTGGATCTGAAACTTTGAGTTCAAACGCGACTCATGAGATAAACTGGGCTTACAACTTTAAATATAAAGAAAGTTATTTATTTGCCACTAGCAGCATCAAACAGAAATGGAAAAAAAAAAATGGCAAACTAAAAAAAGGCAAACACTCCCCTCGTCTATCACGGTTTGGGCAGACATTTGGGGACATTTGGGCAGACAATTGGGAACAAAAAAAACTGCCATTTAGTTTGCTATTTCTAGTATGTAGCATCACAATCCCGCGCGAACTTCAGACCTGTCACACTATTCAACTGGAGTGAATGATAGGAGGCGGGTGCATGTCAACTCGTTGTCGGTCGGAGAGGAGAAAGTGCAGCTGGTATTGGTGTATCGATACTGTAGAAAGGAGTTTTGGTATAGTTTCAGATATTTCAGTATCGATACATATCGAAATATCGATATTTTTGACAACACTATCACAAAAGATGTGAACATTTGCATTGGGGTGGGCATTTTATTTAGTTAAAGTACTTAAAGACAAAACAGGTATAACAGTAGGCTACATGTAAACATGACAGCCAAACTTAGTGGAGGATCAGTTCCACACAACCAGTCACAAAGCTTGTGGAAATGTACTTAATTTAAGTACACAAAAATGTATTCATTTTGAAACAGACATCACTGAAAGCAAGGATAACCGCAGTTCGGTGAGAGAGTCAGAGGTTTGTGTAACTGCTTTGATGAATTCAGAGAGTTATTTGTCTGACTGACTCACTAACTTGAATGAAAATAATCATTAAAAGAAGTTGCTCAAATGTCTCACTTGTTTGTGAATCAGACTACACTGGCATTTTGTTTGTTTCTGTGTGCAGTTCAAAAGAAGGAGTCTTTTTATCACTACATTCAATTCAGACTGCAAAATTACATTCACTAATCTGGTAAATATGATATTTCATGCTGATGAGTCATCATTGCAGCAAACACTGTCATTATTGCAATAGAAACTATACACAAAAATGTATACCGGTTAACATATTTCTACCAGTTTATCGTATTAACCTGCATAACGCGCACCACAAGTTTGCTTTGGGAAAGCTCTTTTGATCAGCTTTCAGGTAGGAAGGAGAGGTCACTTTCAAGGGATCAGGTCGTCATCAATGATCAATCAAAAAAATTTGCTACTTTTTGATTGTCTGCAATAGCATATTGGGTTGTACTTTACATTCTGGTTGGCTAAAGTCAGTGTATTGGCTGTACTTTTTACACTTTAACTTGCTTTCTTAAATAATTTAGCTTGGAATGCTAAAAAACAGTGAGATATTGCATTTCTTTTGAGTATGAATAAGCAGTTAAAATGACCAATATGCAGATCATTATTATCTACAGATGATTTTATTTAAACTACATGGGGCTACGAATTTTACATGGACAGTGGCTTCAATGGCAAAGTCCTTTTTAGACAGCTTGCTACTGGTATAAAGCTCCATGGTGGGTCCAACAAAGACTCAAAAGGGGAAAGATTAATTGTTTAGCAATGTTTAGGGGTTTCCTCCTTGGGGAAAACATGGGCCCCGTCCAGCAACATCATAAAAATAGCTGAGATGAAGTGAAGTGCAGAGAGGCGGAGTCGTATACACAGGATGGAAGGGTCAGTTTGGCCCTGTTGGGGTCACCACTGAGATCACCATCCTGCACTTGCGTGCTAAGCGGATCACCACAGAACCGCAGTGTATGACATTTCGACTTATGAGAACCAGAGAGGGGTAAGACTGAAATGATAGGTTAAAATGCAACCAATTAAGCTATCAGATGTCAAAGACTTGAATCGTAGTATTTCAACGTAACCTTTGGGTCATTCCACAGGGATGTCAATCGTCTCTCGTTCAGGGCAAAACGTTGAGGAATGCCACAAGAGTCATTTCCTTTACATGTCCAACAAAAAAGGTAGATGTTTACAAAGACACAGGCCTGAAGGGATGACTATTTATTTTCCTGTCCGTACTGCAGAGCACAAGCTGGTGTGGTGTTCACTCAACAGCCATCCATTTGTGTGCCATGGGGTTTATTTATACATTGCAAACCTTCATCAGGCTAATTTGATTGCGCAAAAGAGGGGAAAGGGAAGAGGGAAAAAAAATGCTTATGAAAACGCAGCTGCTGTCAGGGGCCAATACTCTCAAAACAAAAAAGACACCCTACAAGAAGTATCTTACAATAATATACATGTGATCTGGAAGGTCACAATAGAGGTCAGCTGCAAAACGTACGGCAAATTCTTCAGCAAAACGCACCGTGTTAGGAAACGGTCCATCATAATACTGCATCCGGCCTGTTATTTCAGTCAAATGAAAAAATAATGTCTAGCAGATCTTAATAAATGAAGTTCTGTCGACCCTAGCGAGGTAAATCTTCACTTGCGAAGCGGAACGGAAAGCTCAAGCTAATAAAGCCACGGAATGAGTCATTGGCTTCGTTTCACCTTCGGAATTACTAATAGTCAAAACTCTAAATTCTGTGGTCATTCCGAAGAGATTAAGTCATATGTACTTGATGTGAGGATCTCTGTAAACTCAAAATCCTGGAGAGATCTGAGAGCAAAAGCTCATATTTATGAAGTGATTTATGAGCACTGTAACTTCAAACCTGTCGGGGAGGATAAGGAAGCTCAATATTTACATTTTTAACCCTGGATGCTACACCGTGATTACAGGAGAGCAGCCGCTTTATTGCGTTGACCTTTACCCCGCTTTTAAGTCAGGAAGGAAGTCATTACAGGTTTTTTTTCCATACAGCTGACTAGACAGGAGAGGTGCGGCGTGCCAGTTAACATGTACTACCTCAAAAACGCACGCTCATTTCATGCCCCGCAATTAAGACAAAGAATTTAGAGCTGATGAGGCTAAATTAAGTCAATTAGGGGAGCGCGCTGCGAAGCGCTCAGGTTCCAGTCCGGAGTTGGCCTGCGTCTGATGGGGGAAATCTAATTTGATTATTTGGGAATGAAAGGAAATCCAGTCTGATTGTTTTGAAATCAAGAACACAGGAGGGAGAAGCGCTCGCTGTAAGGGCCAGCTGGGAGAGGCTTACTGTGTGCGGCTGAGTTTGAACACCAAACGAGATCTTGCCGGCGGCAAAACACACAGAGCATCATTGGGGACTGTAACCAAATGAATTAAATGAAACTTTTAATGATAATTTACTTACCCTCATGTCTTTCCAAACCTGTAAAAAGTTGAAGAATGTATTGACCACTTTTTTTCAAGCAAGGAAAGGTAATGGGATCTCCAGTTCAGGTTTGACATCAAACCTGCTTGAGAGTCTTAATTTACTTTCATTATATGGAGAAGAAATTACAAATACATTTTTAAATACACGAATTGCAATGTAGCTTTTGAATTAATATGAGGTAATAAAAAGAGCATATACACTACTGTTCAAAAGTTTGGGATCAGTATGTTTTTTTACGTTTTTAAAAGAAGTCTCCTATGCTAACCAAGGCTGCATTTATTTGATTAAAAATACAAAAACAGTAATAACGATTTTCTATTTTAATTCATTTAAAAAATATATATACATTCCTGTGATCTCAAAGCTGCATTTTCAGCATCATTACTCCTTCAGTGTCACATGATCCTTCAGATATCATTCTAATATGATGATTTGCTGCTCAAGAAACAGGTGTTAAACTTCACTATCACTTTTGATCAAGTCAATGCATCCCTGCTGAATAAATGTATTCATTTCTTTCAAAAAAACTGTACTGACACTGTATAATGTTAAAAAATCTTTCTATTTCAGATAAATGCCGGTGATTTATTATACATTATTTATTTGTGGCGGGCCACCATATTTAAACATCTCATAATAACACAAAAGGTCTTTAATAACGTGTTCTGTGCAATTGCTGTCAAACTAACTAAAATAAGTAGGAAAAGTAGGAAGTCACAGTCTCATGAAAAACTAAAACTTTTCTTCAAATTGTTACTCAATTACACATAAAACAAGTAAAGAGTGCTCCTTTTATAATCACTGAAGGTGTCGGTCAGTTCCGTGTGATACAATAGAAGAACAATGGTAGCCTACATTTATTAAGAGCAGAATATTTAAAATGTTCCAATATAAAAATTAGTTTTTTGCGCATTACTGTTGTTAATAACAGTTAATTTTATCTGCATATCAATACATAAACCTTTGTTTGACTAGAACCTGCTCATCAAGCACCGCGCTGAGCCACTCCGCCCTGCCCACCACCACAAGTAAATTCTCAACCTATGGGAAACACTGAATGCTGTTCTTTTGAACTTTCTATTCAAAGAATCCTGAAAAAGTGTACAGAACTGTTTTCAACATTGATCATAATGATAATAAATGTTTCTTGAGCATCAAATCATCATATTAGAATGATTTCTGAAGGATCATGTGACACTGAAGACTGGAGTAATGATGCTGAAAATTCAGCTTTGATCACAGGAATAAATTACATTTTAAAATATATTCAAACAAAAAAACAGTTATTTTAAATTGTAATAATATTTTACAATATTACTGTTTTTTATTTTATTTTGAGCAGAAGACATTAAAAATCTTACCGACCCCAAACTTTTGAACGACAATGAATATAAGCTGAAAAAGAAATAAGAAAAGTTTTATTATAGCTAATTAAGTTCTAGCAAAAGTATGAAATAAAGTTTGTATTCTTTCATCCTCAAAATGACTAAAAGAATCATTCAAGGAATCATTAAAGAACCAGAAGCGTTATATGAAATCTGTGACAGAGACAAAATTCCTTACAATTCCCAACATCTTTATTTGTCCCTACTGCCAAATCACACTTTGAGCATGTGACTAAGGTGGGAAGTCAGGGTGAAGGGGTGAGGGTTCTGCATGAAGGCCACCACCAAACACTGCATCCATCAGGTCTACAGCCAGTGACGGACAGATAGACCGGAGCATACATTCCGGCTAGTGTGGACCACCCAGTGCAGACCACCCTTTCCACCAGGGCACGGACAGGATGGCTTCAACACTCAATTCACATTGTTCCCATCTTCCCTGGCTCACAAACCGCCCAAAGAAGGGTTGTGCAATATCACGATTTTAGATTGTGAACGATTATGTCTCCACGATCTGCCTTTGAAGTGAGATCATAGTACCATGCTACAGTGCACATTCAGTGCATCAGTTGCAGTTCTTTGGCCATCCCAAAATACTGTACAACATGACGTACATTTTCATGACATGTTTAGCAGTGCAGTGGTAGGGTTATGCTCACGTGACACTGCAGTTCTTTGCCATCATAAAAGTTTATTATCTGAATGCGTTTTAAAGCCTTGCCAGTTAAAACTTTTTATTTGCACGCTCTTCTGACATAAGCTTTTTTTGCGCACGCGTATGTCAGAGCATGTGACTATGGTGGGAAGTGCACGCACACTAAAAGCCTGTCATACAGCATGTGAATACTGAACCAAGTTCTCTTTTGCGTCTTATTGCACTTAAACTGTCAAATACACACAAGGTTTACATAATCTTAAGTGAATGTAAACAGTTTGGATGCGTGTCAGTAGTTTATTAGATCCATGCATCAGGTCTTAAAGTGACAGTAGTCTAATAAACCTGCTGCTTTCTGTGTCATTAATGTTAATCGAACAAAATACAAAGAGAAAATCACTCACTGCTCGTGACTGAATAACTTCAGTAGCTTTAAGAATCAGTGTATATTTAATTAATACAGTCTATATAGTGTTTTATTTTTACATTTGTTTATTCAATTTTCGACTTGAATGCTACGGTTACAGTAAATACACCTACTGTAGCGGAAAATATTAATGCACCGATCATTTTATTTGTATTTGTTCTATTACTTGTAATTTGCACCTTTGTTCTTATTTTAATAACAAAGATAAAATAATAAGATGTTCGTATCGCCCACCCTTAGGCCATGTGTCCACCAAAGCGTTTTCATGTGGCTGGCAAATTTTTCCAATTACTTTCAATGGGAGCGCCGCATTTTTAGAATGCCATGAGCGTGACGAGGCGCTGACCGTCTATTTCACGCTCAAGCGCCGAGCGCTGCCGTTTTTTTACTGGTCGCCGAGAGTTGAAGAATGTTCAATTTTGGATAAAATGCTGCGCTCATCACTGTCACTTTTTACCCAGCCGTCCTAACACAGTGGAGGAGGGACAGGACAAATACAAAACCGACCAACCGCCACATTCTGCTAGTACAATGTCAACAGATGACAACAAGAAGCATAATAACAGAACAAATTGATTCAAAACAAGAGCCAGAGCAAATATTTTACATTGTATCAGAATTTTTATATAGTAACAATACAGAAACAAACTATCTGTGAAATTAGATAATAGTAACACTTCCATGGATATTCCGTATCATAGCAAGCAAAGTGTCTTAACTGAAAAAAAAAATGCTGCGCTGCTATGCTAAAACGCTCAAGCGCCCACAGCTGACTTAAAATGCTTTGGTGGACACAAATGGTGTTTCATTCTTTTTTCTTTTGTTACCGTGTTGTAAAACATTTTGGTTGCACTGCTCACTGACTTGCAAAATAGTCTTAAAATTCAACATGAAAAAGAATCGTGATATGATATTTTTTGCCATATCGCCCACCGCTGGCTAGAACAGAAAACTACATAGCCTGACCCACACTGAACTCTGTGACTGAACAGTTGCTGTCTGAGAAATATTCCAATGATGAATCCTAATACTGTTTTGGGCCAAAAGACACTCCAGATAAAATCCCCAAAACGTTTTAACCTTAAAACAATTCAGAACTAAAACAATTCACAAACAAGCTTATAAAAATTCACCAGCAGAGTCTGGTTTTCAATTTGTAATTCAGTAACCAAAACCAACAAAATTCACAAACAAACAGGCCACAATTGTTAACCATGTTAACCACAAAAATATCTAAACAGCATGTACGGAGCCATCATGCTTATTTTACCCTAATTATTTAAGCTCAGCTGAACAGAATAACACTTCAATGGCTCTGAGGGACTGCAATTACATTTTTCCACTCCATTTGCAAAGTTGCTTTCTTTAGTAAACTGATGGTGCACTGGGTCAGGCTTTGGAAATAAAAAAATAGACAGACACATCCCTGAGGTATTGTTCACAGCACAAAAATGCTTATTCCCTTGATGAAGAGATTTTGAAATACATTTACTCATGTTAATGGAATTTTGCTGTAAAAAATTAAATAAAACATTGACAGTGTAAGATGGAATAGCACCGCCACTTAGTGGTATTAATGGGAACAACAAGGAGCTTAAAACAATGTCATACCTGTTCTTTTGACTTTGTGGATGGAGATGATTCATAGTCTTTTTTTGTCTCCAGGATTTTTTTCACAAGCCCACCTATGAACAAATGAAAACAATTAAATCTTTCAGGATATATATATATATATATATATATATATATATATATATATATATATATATATATATATATATATAGAGATATATATATATATATATATATATATATATATATATATATATATATATATATATATTTATTTATTTATTTTTTTCTCCCTCAAGTGTGTCTTTAAAGGGTTAATTCACAACAGTCATAATTTTTTTATTTTAATTTCAGGCTGAATTATTATTGGACATGACTCACCATGTTTGTCATCCCCTTGCAGTTCAAGTGAATTACGCTGTAATAAAAAAAAATGTCAATTTAGTCTGAATCATGCTGATTTTTTACCTAAATACTACATGCATATAGATTGCCTACACTACCTCCATTTCCGGTATGTCAGGGGGAGTCGGAACTGCCTCCACCACAAAATGCCCATCTTCATCATCCTCATCTTCAGAGAGCTTCTTGTCATCCAAAATGACCGTTGCAGGGGTCTTGCCACTGCCCAGCCTAAGAAAATCCAGTCATGCTTAAATTCAACTTGAAGAGTTCAAACGTTTGGGGGTCAGTAAGACTTTTTGTGTGTGTGTGTGTGTGTGTGTGTGTGTGTGTGCGTGTGTGCGTGTGTGTGAGAAAGCAATTAATAATTTTATTTAGCAAGGATGCAGCAAAGTGAAAGTAAACATTTATAATGCAACAAAATATTTATTTTTCAAATAAATGCTGTTCTTTTAAACTTTGTTCAAAGAATCCTTTTTTATCATGGTTTCAACAAAAATATTAACAGTACAATTCTCAACCTTGACAATAATAAGAAACATTTCTTGAGCGCCAGATCAGCATCATGTGACACTGAAGACTGGAAGCTTGTTTCCGCCACAGAATATCTCACAATTCAGATTTGTGAGTTTATATCTCATAAAAGTTTATATTCTGAGAAAAGGTCAGAATTGCGAGTTTATATCTAAAAAACTAAATTCTGACCTTTTCAGTAAACTCCTACTTTTTTTCTCCGAATTGTAAGACATAAACTCAGAAACCCCCTACCTGTGGAAAAATCACTGTAACACAGCCCACTTGTGGCTTACTTCTATAATATAAAGTGGGAAACTGAGAGCCTGATGAGCGAGATCTCTCACCTCTCTGCTGGGGTCACATCAGCGTAGCTCTCCTGTCGCTTGACGCGGGGGGCTGCCGGTCTAGCGCTGCTGGGCCGCGGTAATCTTCTACACACATAAACATTGCAAACAAAAGAAGAACGAATATGTTCACATTAAATACACAAGCACTTTTTGTAAGGTATGCGTGTAACGGCAAGTTCCTATATGGCTAAATTCTTACAGAAATAGTCCTGAGAACAAGAGTAATGATCTGGATGAGAGTAATATCTATCTTGTGGTTTGATCTTGCGGTACAGTGATGTGAAAGCAGGGGATTTGCATCAGTGACTTCCACTGCCAGACAATCTCTCACGGGAACATACACGATACACTCCATTCACCCACAATCTCCTCAACACATTATCACACTGGGTTACTTTGTTATCACTGGATGGAATTTTTATTTTATTTTTTTAAATTAACACACTTATGGGATCATTAGCAAAGAAAGAAAGGAAGGAAGAAAGAAAGAACAAACCTGTGTGTTGTTTGAGGTGGCACAGAATCTGTTGCTTCTCCATTCTCAATGAGGACTGGTTTCTCTGCTGAAGGGATGTCTCCTTCTGGAAGAAAAAAAAATGTTTTGGAGGTTTACAGGAAGGGTCAAAATTTATTTATAAGTCAAGGAAATTCTGAATTTGAATTAATGAGTATTTAGCTGTTTTTTTCCTTCTATGACAATATACTTCGGAGCAGCTCAGTTTGCTGCTCCCCACAAACTCATCTCTGCAAATGTTGTGCTTTTGAGTAGCTTATAATGTGCATTTCAAAATGCAACATGCAGCAGCCATCTTCCCAAATTTGTAACATAATAATAATAATAATATAAAATGTATATAATAATAATAATAATAAACAATAATTATCATTACTATAATACATGAGTCCATAAAAACAGTGAATGTAGCCTGGGACAACTAAAGTAGAGAGATTTTATATATGACAAAAAGCAATACATTACAAAATTACAAATTCAAAATAAGATTTTTGGGTTAAATCATGCAGCCCTACACACATAGCAAACCAGGAGCACTTTGAAAAAACAAAAAAAAACAGACATACATAAATTATACATTTCAATACCAATTTTTCTCAGGAAAAAAAAAAAAAACTATTAAAATTGTTTGATAGATTTGTTAAATAGTTTGCTGGCCAGTACTTTTCTGAAGGTCACTGGCCACCAGCCGTTAAATTAGCTAACTGTGTGATTTGTACATTTCTGAAATACATTACTTGGATACAGTCACCTCTAAAAACAGATCACAATATGTATTGTGAATAGCTCTATACAAATAAATGTGAAATGTGAATTGAATTGGCAGGTAGTATCGTTTTTGTTTTTTTGTGAGTACAATGTACCGGGCTGTATGTTTGATTTGTATGTTTCTCCATGTTCCACACAGTTGGACTTCAACCTAACGAACTTTCGTGATTATGTTTTTGTGATTGTGGTGTGCTCCGCTCTGCTGCTTGCTGTGGTGTCTCATCCGGCCTATCTAAATCCACCGGCCTGCCTACCTGGCAGGAGTACCTGCATCTTTGACGGGATTTTATGCCATGGTTGCTGTTGTCATCACATTTGTGTTGCATTCGAGATGCAGTTTCGACCGGGTTGCTTGGTTACTTCATTTTAACTCTATTGCTCATTCTGTTTGGACTGTTGGGTCAGATATTCGTATATTTTTCACTCCGAACTAAGCATTTGAGTCCGATTCCATGATCGTCTGTGGTGTTTGATGTGTATAGTTTCTTGTATTTGTCCTGTTTTTGATGTATTTTCATTTGTAAAGCGCTATCTAAATTAAACATATTATTATTTTTATTATTGGGTGTGGCAAAAAGTTAGGTTTGAACCCTGGTAACAGGTATTCATGAAATAAAACAACACTCACCTCCTTCGCTGTCAGTCTCATCTGAAACAGAGATTTCACACAATTCATCTTATAATTTAAGACAAATTATATAAAACAACATCTGATGTGCTGCTGTGATTTTCATCATGGTGGTAAAAACAGTCATACAGTTTTAATAATCCTAAATTAATCAGTTTGTTTAGAATGGGTTTATAAAAAATGTATGCTCTCAGTCTTGAAACAACTAAACAGATTAAGTTGGAAATGCACTAACACATTAATGCACTGTACATCAATAATTAATAGGGTCTGTTAAGGAAGACATGTTTAGTACCTTGACCTCTTGTTTTGGGCCACCGCCTCTGTCCTTTAGCCGATGAGGGCCTTGGGATCCGGGAAGGACTCTCAGACTGAAAGGAATGAGGAAAGACATTTATTTACATGTATTATCACTATGAGTTCTGACATCACTTAAGATCACCTTCTTTACAAACACTTCTTCTGGGCTGTTGTTGCAGACATGAAACATTATCATAGGAGGAAACAGATTCACTTGGGACAAACAGAAATTACCTGGATTTCAGAGAAATCTGTAGGCTGAATGAAGAAAAAAAACGCAACATAGATCCTTAAGACTTTCACATTTACGTTTATAGAACACTTGCTTTAAACAGCTGCACCACTAGCCAAAGCAAAACAGCTCACTACTCCCAACGAGAAGCTACAGAAGCTGTAAATATACATGGACGTGGAGCAACATGGCCCACAAAACTATTCAGTCAGACAATGCATGAAGCTACAATGCCATCCATGGCAGCCAATCAGGGTGTATTAAAGGGTACTTGCTAAAGCAAAGCACGAAGGGTTATGGATCTAAATAGAAACTTAAAGGGATAGATCACCCCAAAATGAAAATTTGCTGTTCATTTACTCACCCTCAGGCCTTCCACAAAGTGAGTTTTTTTTTTTCTTTAGTAGAACAGAAAATATTTTTTTTAGCTGAAACTGTGGTCGTTGGTGATTCATATAATGTAAGCCCGAGCTTCCTGTCGCATGATGACGTATGTGTGGGAGCTCAAACGTTCAGAATCTGTGAAAATAGAAACTGAGATTGCGCAAGCGAACATAATCTTTTTTTATATATATATATAGGTTGTGGATCCAGGGTAAGCACACGCGTCCTTCCTCTCTGCTGTACACAAACACAGCGTCATAACGCGAGAGGAAGCTCGCTCTTCAGACTACCATGAACGTGCTCAGGACTGTTTGCCGAGGCTGTGGTAATAATGTTGTAAATAAATGTTCAGTTTCTTGCACAAACCGATTGTTTTGATTCATAAGACATCAATGTATCACCAGGAGCCACAGGTAATAGTTTTGTTTTGCCTGTTTTTTTGACTCTCAAAGTGACGGTAGCCAATGAATTGCATTACATGAATCACCAAGGACCACTAGGTCCTTTAGGTTTCAGCTTGAATGGCCTGAGGGGGAGTAAATTAACAGCAAATTTTCATTTTTGGGGGAACTATCCCTTTAAAAACACTTAAAAAACTGTGAGAAATGTTCATCTGACTTAAGACTGACTGCTAAAATATAGCTGAACCATGTACATTATCCTGTTGATTTGACAATGAGAGTGCATCTTTTTTTCTTTTTTTTATTCTCAAAAATGCAGTATACTCCAAGCATGTAATGCATTCCAGAAATGTATGTGTAAATACAAATTTACTTATATTTATTTTGCCACAATAAAAAATCTGCTCAAACACTTCTATTGAATCCTTTATTGATTTAATTACTATTTAACTTTGGTCCATTATACATGTTAAATGCGGCTTCTGTGTATAAAAGGCAGGAGGGTCCAGAAGTTTGTGAATTTATGCCTGTGTCCTGTGAATGGTTATATTCAAATATAAACACTTAAGAAAAATATTGAACTTAAATTTGTTTAAAAAAATTAGTCTTTTACTTAGACAAGTCAGGGGTCAGTAAGATTTTTTTCAAACAAAATTAATACTTTTATTCTACAAGAATGCATAAAATTCATCAATAATTTTTACACTGTTACAAAGAAAATATATTCCACAAAAATATTAAACAGCACAACTGTTTTAAGTTGTGACATTGATAATAATAATAATAAGAAGAAATGTTTCTTGTGCATCAAATCAGCATATTAGAATGATTTCTGAAGGATCATGTGACACTGAAGAAAATTCAGCTTTGCCATCACAGGAATAAATTACATTAAAAAAAATTTTTTTAAATAGAAATCTGTTATAAATTGTACCGATATTTTACAATATTACTGTTTGTACTGTATTTTTCAAATAAATGCAGCCTTGGTGATTATGAGTGACTTCTTTTAAAAATCTTACAAACCTCAAACTTTTGCCTCGGGACCTACCTATTGTCTCAACTCGGGCAGTGCTATTTATCTAATGCTAATTGTCAGGGCCTGATAAGACAACCTCCACCATCAAGACTGTCCTTGTGCAATGCTAAATAAGCAAAACACCTATTATTCCACAGCCAAGCAAAGCAGGCACTGGAATCACAACAGACTCGTACCTCCAGTTCACCGCCCTCCGCCTCCAATTCAGAGGAACAAAGACAAGAATAAAGAACTATGAGGAACATTATGTCAACAACCCTAATTGATGACCCATTCCTATAGAACAAATGTAAAGGGCATAAACAGAGTAAAGCACAGGGTTGTGAGCGAGTGATCAATCTTACCTCTTCTGCTTCGACCTTGTGTGTTTTACTTGCAACCTCTGGCTGAGGTTTTGACTTGCTGATCTCCTCTGCTGCCTTGATCTATGGAAAAAGTCAAGTTGTTATAGTGTATTAAAAGCTGAGAAAGACTTATTCACAAGTGTAGCAGCACACACATTTGCTTTGAGATCTAGAAATAGTGCAGAACACATTTTTTTTTCACTTTTCTTTGATTACATTTTTCACAATCTGTATTTCTACATTTAAATGGATTTTAAGAGCAAGAGAGTTACTTTATATATCTGAACTGGACAAAAAAGGCTGGTAAAATTGGTAATTTGTCTGCCCTTGTGGCTGGTGGGTAAAAAAGCTACAGAGTCACAAACCTTTCTATCGCCTTTGTCCTTCAGCTTCTCCTCGGTCTCTCTGTGTCGTTCTTTCTCTTTTTCTCTCTCCCTTCGTTTCTCACGCTCGCGATCTCTCTCCTTGTCTCGTTCTCTGTCTTTGTGAGTTTCCCGTTCTCTTTTCTTATCCCTTTCTTTATCTCGCTCCCTCTCCTTGTCCTTGTTGCGGTCCTTCTCCTTCTCTCGCTCACGCTCCTTCTCTCTGGTCTTGTCTTTCTCCCGATCCCGGCTCTTGTCCTTGTCTCTGTCTTTTGTCCGGTCTCTTTCGCGCCCCTTGTCAGACCTCTCAGCATCTTGTCGGCGGTCCTTGTCGTCCCTCTTGCTCTCGTGATCTTTCGGTTGATCTGGAACTTTCTGCTCTCTGCTTCCGCTGCTCTCCTTAATGCCCTTCCTCTCCTGAACAACAGCCAGAGAATACATCAAATTTTTATTTTCATTACAATAAACAAAACAAGGTATGCAAAGAATGTATAGTAAACTAGTCATTAGTGCTAAAATAACCATTACAGCTTCATTCAGATTTAATGAGTGAAAGAAAAGGACATAACAAAAACGCCCAAGAGGGACAAGTTGAGGAATGAATAGTGAAAAAAATAGGTGACAACAGAAATGTCACGTCAAGCAGATCTCACCTCTCGGTCTCGGTGGCGCTCCCTGCCCTCTCGGTTCTCCTTATCCTGGGATCTGGAGGTGCTGGGCTTCCCCTTCTGATCCAGCTTGTCTCCTGCTAACACCCGCCTAACAGCCTCGTCACTGGAGAGCTAGAGTAAGGACAGTACACTCTGTTTAACAACAACTTAACATAATGAACACAAGTCCCAAGCAACCCTCTGCATGCTCTTAGACCAAAAGATTCAGGGTTTAGTTCATCAAGAGTTAATTAAACAGAAGGGGGAGCATAATGGTTTATGATCTGGGCTGCAAGATGCAATCCATGAACAATCATCATTGCATCCAAGGGCATTCTCCCTGGAATAAATAGACTATGAACCATTTTGGATACAAACATCAGTTTAACATGCATACACACAATTAGACTTTCTGTAAAGCTGCTTTGAAACGGTGTATACTGTGAAAAGCGCTATACAAATAAATTTGACAAATAAATGACAAATAAAGATTTTTTTAAAGAAACAACAAAACTAGTATTGTGGGTGCACAATGTGATCAATATTATTTTAGTATTATTTTCTCATTGTATAATTGTACTATTAATGTATTTATTCATATTTTTAATTAGCTTTTATTTTTATATTTATATTATATATATTTTTATTTTTATTTTAAGTTTTAATAATTTTGTTATGTGATTTTGTCATTTTTATATTTTTTTATATTTATATTTATATTTAATTTATCTTTTATTTCAGTTTTATGTTTAGTAATTTTAGTATACTAAGAGCCCTCAGGTCGCAAGTCTATGGTATTATTTTTATATTGAATTTTATTATCCACCAGGTGAAAAAACTGTCTAATTGAAAGTCAACAGCAGCTCTCCTCAACAAACTGCACAATTTGGGTATCTTTTTTGTCCACAGCACAAAGAATGTGGGATAGGTTACACAATGAAGTTTGATACTTAAACTTTTTTTACGTTGATGCCAATGCCATAAAAGCAGTTGAATGTACACAAACTTGACAGAAGGAAAGGAAAGTGAATAACGTGACGCTTTCATGTCTTTTTCTCTTGCGACCTATAAAATATCCCAGTGTGCTGTAGAGCAGGAGTGCTGTCATTCAGTGCAATGTTCACGCCGGCTCTTTGCCCTGTAGGCATCAGTGGGTTCCCCTGATAAAGGCTGGCAATGTTCCATCACGCCTTAACCTTCAAAAAAGCTCAAGAGTGCAATTAAAATGAATACATCTATAAATTACCCCTTGCTTGGACATCATTAGTCTGGAGTCATTCACTAGTTAAATAGCTTTAAGCGAATGGTCTTTAGTGGTCTTTAATTGCAGGACTGACCTTGTTGAGACAGCACTTAGCAATGATCTGCAGCAGCTCATTGGTCTTCTCTGGTTCGTGTCCGGCTACGATCCGTGCAGGTTTGGCAGCCAAGGGCTCTCCACTAACTAGCATCACCACATCGATGGCCTTCTGAAGGAATGCTATTTTTGAGTCTTTGTCCTGCAGGGTAAATTAAGAGAACTGAGAAGTTAAAACAGAATTGCAAGCATAACGTTTGTCTGTTTTCAAACAAGTTTCAAACACAGCCCCAGTCTTCAGTTTCTCAAACAGACAAAACGCACTCCACTGGATAAGCCAAGGTTGTCATTGTTAGCCCAGTTGGGGCACTTCAACAAACAGATTGCAATTTAGTCTGGGGAAACCAAGGGTGCAGAAAATACACATTGGACAAATCTTTAGGGTTTGGATTTTCAACCTTTACAGAACCAGGGGCACCAATCCAGGGACACTCAATATAAAAATAATAATTTACTTTCATTTAAAGCATAAATATATAATGCTGATCATTAATGGACCATATAATCTTATTAAAAAAAATGTAAACAATCTTATATATTTAGAACTCTATACATTTTGAAAGATATAGAAAATGTTTAAATTTGAAAGAAAATCTTATGTTTGGGGTCAGTGAGATTTTTTTTTAAAGGAAATTAACACTTTTATTCTGCAAGGGTGCATTAAATTGATCAAAACTGACAGTAAAGACATTTATAGCTGACGTCACTTCATGGATTCTACCAGCACTCTTCAGCAACCGTGAGAACCGTGCCGAGAATTCCGGATCGAGAACGGTTTGTATTCGTGCCGTGCCGTACCAGGCTCAAGTGAGGGTAGAGGATAAAGCGAAAGTTGTTTTACACTCCGTGATAAAGGCCTATTACAAACCAATTTAAATATTTTGCGATCAGTTATCCAGATGGCTACCACTTGATGTGAACACATGTAAACGCGCCGTGTCCTGATTGACTGATGAGCCAATCTGCTTGATCAGATCACGGTGATCGCATGTTAATGCCAAATTAACTAGTTAATGCCAGAGTAGATTATTTCTGATAACAAGCAAAATAAATAAGTAAATTACATTAGACATACAGTCTAAATTACATTAGACGCTGCTCTCGTATGCAGTCAGACTGGATATTTATGAAACATTCAAGGCTTTTTGGTGAGTTGCACACACGGTTTTTGCGCTGGTGTCATATGCTCTCTGCTTGATCGTTAACATTTATATCATGTTATCCAAGAATAGTATGTCAAAAATGTGAGTAGTGCGCCATACTATCCACTAGCCAGACCGATAAACAAACACAGACCGGAAGTTAACTTCAGGCCAGGCGCGTAACCGTGGCACCGCGCGTGCGTCCGATGAAACCATCTATTTTTTCTAATTTAATGAAACGAAAATTTTAGCTTAGTTACTTTAGGCTTAGACTTAATTGCACAGTACACAAAGAACCTAAAGTTATCCTGATGCTTTAAAAACAACAGTACATACATCATCACCGGCAGCTTGATGATGCGACCACTCCATTAAACCCTCTTTTTCTGTATTTCTGCTTTGCTGGTTATGATAAAGTGCAACTGTCTGTATTGCCATTTAATGCTTTCATACTTCATGAAGTTCCTAATGAGGCCCCAGCGGCAGAACAACCTGTATGCTTGCTGATGTGATCTGCTATGATTTTACACATTGAACAGTGTTTAATATCCAACTACTAGCTACACAATATCCATGCGATCAGAATGTTTCACGAGGCTAATCAGTGAAAGGGGCGAATTTCATGAAAACATAGTTATGCAATATACATTTTAAGACCAAATAAAGAAATATATTTTGCACAAAACAAAGGGGACCATTAAGATTTTATGCATTACGACATTTACCTCCATACTCCATACGATATATACTGAAAATAATTCCTATTATTCTCAATGGTGAGACTCATTTGCTTCTCATTAACATTATACAATGACTTTTTTTTTCCATTTAAATCAGCATAAATTTATGCTGGCAAAAAGGCAATAATTATATAATTATTATAATGGTGTGTATTCTAAATGGTCCTAATTATTTTTTATTTTTTTGTTAAAATACTTTCTTCTATTCCAGTTAATATGTATAGACAGCTATAAGCTGGCTACCTGTCAGTAGATTCCCCTGAAAACTGTGGCGCTATCAATACATTATAATGTCATGGTATACCGTCGGGCTGTACTGCTTCACACAGGCGTGCGGAGATCATTTATTATGCATGCTGGGACATCAAAGGCCACAGCTCTTTAAGACTGACCGGCATTTGGAGAATGATCAGACGTGAACTCCTCACTTTGCACACAGAGTGATGTGGTAAGTTAGTCACCTGCCTCTCTAACAGGGTCACAGTGATACTGATCCAACTAAAGCTAGTTAAAGGCACCAAGCTTTTAAGAGGGAGATTTATCACACCTCATGGATCATCATGACGTGGGACTTTGGCACGCTAATTAAATGAAAAGTCTTGAGTTACACTCAGTTATCAATGTCAACACCTGAACAGCAAAAAACAGCCGAATGGAAGTCTGAGATACTAGAATCCAAGAACACTTAATGAGGCAAGAGATCGGAGAGATACAGAGGTCAGTTGTAACACTGCTGAGTAGGTGGATTAATTGGCGAGGAACATAAAACTGTCATATGATTTGAAGTAGTGCTCCAATAAGTAAGAAATTTGTGTCTGTTTTGGACATATAGAACATACTCACACATATAAAGCCCTTAAATTCCTCTTGCGGCCAATTCATACCGCACCAACAGACAGCAACAGACAGAAAAAGACACTTTGTCGGGTCTGGCATCTGTAGGATTTTTTTTTGGATTCTGTTTTCGCTGAATCAACTGCTGTTTGTCAGGTCGTGGAATGTCTGATTAGTGACGTATTGTAATCTGGTAATTGTCCGTGTCTGTCACCTTCTGTTAGTGCGGTGTGAATTGGCTTTTAAAGGTACTGGATTTAACACTAGGATTTGACAAACATGATTCAAGTTACTGTTAAAAAGTTTGGGGTTGGTAAGATTTTTGGTAAGAGTCTTTTAAGGCTGCATTTATTTGAACAAAAATACAGAAACAATATTGTGATATATTATTACAATTTAACATATGTTTTAATACATTATAAAATGAAATTTAATCTTGTGATGACAAAACTGAATTTTCAGCATCATTACTCCAGTCTGCAGTGTCATATGACCCTTCAGAAATCATTCTAATATGCCTATATTGTTTTTATAGTATTACCCTTATATGGTGCTCAAGACAAAAATCTTATTGTCATCAAAGTTGAAAACAGTTGTGATGCTTAATATTTTTGTGGAAACAATAGAAAGTTCAAAAGAACGGCATTTATTTGAAACAGAAATCTTCTGTAACATTATGTCTTGTATAAAAGTAACTTTTGATCAATTGAATGCATCCTTGCTGAATAAATGTATTAATTTCTTACAAAAACTGTGCACCTAAACATTCCTCTAAAAGTGGACAAATTTATATTGGTGTTTTACCTTCACATTATCTGACTTCATCTCCGCTTCTCCATAAAGTCCTTTCATGAAGCCTGTGGTACGTATTACCTAAAAAAATGTGTAAACAAAAGATTAAACCAAGTTTTTAATTTAAAAAAAATATGAAGACATACACACTGTAATCTAAAGACATACACTCAAAACCTAGTAAGCTGCTGTTATTGTCTACTGTCTGAAATAGAGCCTCATAAGTCATTGATTTGGAACACTCTACGTAGACAGCAACTCAAAGCATTGCTACACTGGCAGCTCACTAGGTTTTGGAAGAAAGTTATCATTACTTTTGCAAATTGTTCACATTAATGAAAACATATAATGATGGAGAAGTAATTTACAAAATACTACATTATACAATGACAAGCAATGGCATAACTCATATGAGGAGAGTATGCATAGCAGTGTTGTCAAATCTGTGGGCTACTTTTACACTGTTGCCGCAGGTAGTTTTTGTAAGCTGCGGGTTTAAGGAAACACCCACCCCGGCACGTCATTTTTACCCCCCGGAACAAGATTGTGCTAGTTTTGGCTGTAATTGTGCCTTGAATGTGCCTTGCCTTCAATTAGGCAGGTTTTGTTGTGCAGACCTGGCAACCCTGATGCATACAGTAGACAGACGGTGTGACCTTTAGGGTGATTCTTTCCATCTAGCTAAATTTACCTGAGCTTACAACCCACAGGGCTATCTCTGGATACAAACACACCCTCTTCATCCTTAACTGTCCTCTTCCTTTACCTAATACTGTCTAGAACCAACTCAACTGTACAGGGCTACAACTGTATGTCAACAGTTTGGATACATCTGACAGAATTCATGTTTCTCATGATGATATTGACACCTTGGTTTTTGTTTAAAGGGATAATTCAACCAAAAATGAAAATTCTGTCATTATTACTTACCCTCATGTCATTCCAAACCTCAACCGAACATGCTTGAAGCGCTTGAACTCACTGGTTCTTGAGGAAGCTCAAACGTGCTGCATAACACAAGAATGAACCTCATTGGTTTTTGAGGAAGCTAAAACGTGCAGCGTAACACGAGAATGAACCTCATTAGTTCTTGAGGAAGCTCCAATGTGATGCGTAACACGAGAATGAACCTCATTGGTTCTTGCGGAAGCTCAAACGTGCTGCATAACGCGAGAATGAACCTCATTGGTTCTTGAGGAAGCTCAAACGTGCTGCGCAACACACGAGAATGAACCTCATTGGTTCTTGAGGAAGCTCCAACGTGCTGCGTAACAAGAATAAACCTCATTGGTTCTTGAGGAAGCTCCAACGTGATGCGTAACATGAGAATGAACCTCATTGGTTCTTGAGGAAGCTCAAACGTGCTGCGCAACACACGAGAATGAACCTCATTGGTTCTTGAGGAAGCTCAAACGTGATGCGTAAAATGAGAATGAACCTCATTGGTTCTTGTGAAAGCTCAAATGTGCTGCGTAACACTAGAATGAACCTCATTGGTTCTTGAGGAAGCTCAAATGTGCAGCATAACACAAGAATGAACCTCATTGGTTCTTGAGGAAGCTCAAACGTGATGCGTAACATGAGAATGAACCTCATTGGTTCTTGTGAAAGCTCAAATGTGCTGCGTAACACTAGAATGAACCTGATTGGTTCTTGAGGAAGCTCGAATGTGCAGCATAACACGAGAATGAACCTCATTGGTTCTTGAAGAAGCTCCAACGTGATGCGTAACATGAGAATGAACCTCATTGGTTCTTAAGGAAGCTCAAACGTGCTGCGTAACATGAGAATGAACCTCATTTGTTCTCAATCTGGAATTCAATCTGCTCATCATATAAAGCAATCATGTCTCTTCAGAAAATGTAGACTAAACCCCTCAATTTATATGAATTCATTTTACAATCTCTTTATGAACTTTTTAAAGCGTCAAAGTAGTTGTGTAGCTGCCAATGAAGGGACAAAAAGCTCTCAGATTTCATCAAAGATCTTTATTTGTGTTCCGAAGATTTTGAAAAGACAAGAGGGTGAGTATTAATGATAGAATTTTTGGGTGAACTAACCCTAAATGCTTGTAATAATTTTGTAGACAAATATAAATTGTGTGTACCAGTACATATTAATTTCTGGACAAAACTACTATAAAATGGGCAAGTTACTACAGGGAAAGAGTTGGACTAGGGAAAGTAGAACAAGTGTCTAGCATACATGTGAACAATTCTGCAATTCTGTCTAAAAAGCATGCTAGAATGCACCTCATGAAGTTACAAGTGATAGAAGTAAAAGTGTATAGAGCTGAAGATCAAATATAGGATAGATTGATTTGTTTACCAAATTTTGGTCACTGTAATGTATGTATATATTTTGTAGTTTACAACTTGGACCAACATTTTCTTTTACCAGTTTAGTGTCTCTACAGAACAGCTTCCAGCAATACCATTACACCACTGTCAGCACATCAGGAAACAACTGCACTCACACACAGGTAAAGTACCTTACTTATATTTTCTGTATATAACTTTATCAACTAAATGTGCCATCTATACATTATAAATATATAAGATTATTAATTTAATAGTACATGTATTAAATGAAACAAAACAAAAATAAATAAAATTACATGGCAATTAAATAACTTCATATTTAGTAATACTAATAATTTTTTTAATACACATTTCTGAATTGCTATTTTGCATGACATTTAACAGGGCACTCTGGTTTGTAACCATTGGATGATGGTTTGTCTGCAATTGCTGCCATTTATTAGGGGCATTATAATTTCATGAACTAAATGTGATATGATATCTATATATTATACTCTTAATTACAAAATCAACACCACAAAAATTTGCCACACAATCTGGTTCCAGATATGCTGCCATAAGATTTAGAAGTACATCTCTGTGTTATGATATCTCGTGAATATGTCAAGATCATCTACATTCATGATGTTGTGGACCCTTGAGTTTTGTTTGCATAACCATGTGGACAGAGCTATGCCTAGTAACAAGGTAAACAGCTCAACCAGAGCTGAGTATGTAATAACAGTATACCAAAACTGTTTTTAAAAGAAAGATTATATTGCTGACATTGTTTTTAACAGTTATTGTTTTAAATCATCTATTAGCTTGCTCACCACCATCAAAACACAAACATCATTTAAACACTGAAACTAATTCAAAGCTCTGTGCGTTCAAGAATTAAAGCTAATATTAGATGTTTACACATTCAGACTTATCTAACGTTACTATGATTTATCTGATATATTTTGAAGACTGTGCGCAGGCTACATTAGCAGGCTAGCACGTTCAGATATATACACTGGATTTGAACCGTGTAAATGTGAATATGTAGATAGTCAGCACTTATGTCTTATATAATAATCATGTTTTTTAGTAACTCACCTCACTGAAGATGTCGTGCAGGTATCGAAACGGCGGTTTGCTGAGCAGTTTTTCTGTCAGAGGAGGCTTTTTGATCACTTTTCCCAGTGTGTCCTGGGTCTTTTTGGCTACTGATTCGTTCATGGCAAAAAAACTAAACCAGTATTTTGTGTAAAAGAGGGTTCTTTAGTAATTAATCGCCGTTGCTGTTCTGCTAGCAGCAGATTTCCGCTCGCTAAACTCTGCTGTTGCCGTGGCGATAGCTTTCTATCCCACAATCCTCCACTTTGCTGATTCTGCGCTTGCGCGGAACTTAGGCAGTCGTCAAAGGCTACCGGTGTCCATGACAACAACAAACAACAGTTGAACACTGTAGCTGTCCAAATTTATGTCAGGTCTCTCTCAGACCAAAGCTGGAACAAATATCAGTGTTAACTGTCACAAACAGACCAGATGAAAAATAAATAAACACGTAATAATTAACTAAAATAAAATAAATACAGAAAATTATTTTTAACTAATGTATTATTTATGAACACATTAGTTAAAAATAATAATAGCCTATGAAAAGATGATGAATTTAATAGTAAATATACTTTAAAAAAAAAAATGAACCAAAGCAAAAATAAATAAATAAAATAATAATATTATTATTAATAATTTTAAAACAAAAACATAATTTAAAAAAAAAACTTGCTATTTTTAATTTGATCGGTGAGTGTGGTATTTAACCCTTTCATGCATGAATTATAATAACCACAGATTTTTTTTTCTTATGTGTTTTTATTGCTCTTCGGGCATGAAAAACAAGATTTGAACTTTTCAGAGATTTTCAGATGTCCACTTGATTGGACTATATCCGTTTATGTTTTTAACTGAAGAGATACAGTATTAAACATAATACAGTAATAACACAGCAATACTGTGTGTATTTAATAAACCAATGAGTAAAATTATATAAAATCATACGAAAACAATGAAATATATACAAAGAAATATAATACAGCTTCAGTTATTGCAAACGCAGTTGAGTTTGTTCCCGTTTGACCAGCAGATGAAAAACTTAATATAAGTAGAACTTTGTGTGTCTTTGATATCAGAACATGGAGGACGTGATTCCATCAAAGATCTGGTGGAGGTACAAAGAAACCCACTTCAGACTAGCACTCACGCTCCCTCCAGTCTACCAGAGTAGCCGTCGATTTACCCTTATTAGCTGATAATTCTGATTATGTTCAAAATGGACAAATTTAGCTCTCCTCTCTAAGAAAACCTCAGACTGAAATTTACATTGATCTATTGATGTTTTCAGACTGCAACAATAGCGATCAGGTGTTTTCAGATAACATCTGAAATGAGCAGTGTTGGGGGTAATGCTTTACAAGTAATGTGCGTTACATGATCATTACTTTTTTGATGTAACGAGTAAAGTAATGCAGCCGTTGCTGTTCTGCTAGCAGCAGATTTCCGCTCGCTAAAACGAGTAAAGTAATGCATTAAAAGTAACATGCATTACATAATCAGATTACTTTTTTGATGTAACAGGTAATGCATTACAAGTATGCATTACCTAATCAGATTACTTTTTGATGCAACGCATAAAGTAACGCATTACAAGTAATGTCAATTAAGTAATCAGATTACTTTTTTGATGTAACGAGTAAAGTAACGCATTACTGTTAGGTTATTCTCTCCCTGCTTCTCTCTATCTTTTGTTTTCTGGTTATCACGCACACACACGCACACACACGCACCTCTTCGTGCGCTCTCTCTCTCTTCCTGCTACCGCTGCCTTGCGATGACACCTGTTCCCACTTTGCCCTTAGTGCTCACCCTTTATCTAGTGTTTGCTCTCACTGCTTCTTGTCGGATTATTGTTACTTGTCCTGCCATACTGCTGCTGTTTCCTCCATGTCTGATTAAGTTTTGGAAGTACTTACCTTGTCTTGTTTGTCAGGTTCAGCCTAGCGCCTAAGTCTTGTCTGTATCCTGTATCTGCTGCAGGTGAGCCTTTGCGGACCTCTTTCCTGGCCTTGTTACCCATAAAGGAACAGCCTCCACCTCCACGGGTGTCCAGATCTAATCCCTCTCCAAGACAGGATATTCTCTGCTACTTCTGAGTTTGCTTTTCCAGTTCTGTGTGCCATATTGACAGACTGCCTTATCATTGATTTGATTTACTTATGATTTATCATTAAAGACTGTTGTATCCTGTCACCTCTGCTTTTGGATCCTTTTATATGCTTGACAGAATAATCCGACCAGCACTACGGATCCAGCAGAGGAAGTGCCTCTCCGGTCGGCAGTTCGAGAACCAAGGAACAATGCTCGATAGACACGAGGAGGAGTTGGCCGCCGCCCATCAAGCAGTAAGGAGTCTGTTAGCTCAAGTCTCAGATCTGTCTGCTCATTTGCTCCTTGTTCACCAGGGACCAACGATGTCTCCCAGCCAACAGCTGCCCCCTAAACCACGAGTGAACAATCCGTCTTGTTATGCCGGTGAGCCCACTGAGTGCAGAGCCTTTCTCATTCAATGTGAGGTTGTCTTTTCTCTGCAGCCCCAGACATATGCGGAGGATCGGGCGAGCATTGCTTATGTTCTCTCACTTCTCACGGGTTGTGCACGCGAGTGGGGAACCTCCGTTTGGGAGGCTGGAGCGGCATGCTGCAGCAGGTACGGGCCTTTTAAGGACGAGATGATCAAGGTCTTTGACAGATCTGTCTTCGGCTGTGAGGCTTCACGTCTTCTTGCTGTTCTACGTCAAGGCAGAAGATCCGTGGCCGACTACGCAATAGAATTCCGGACACTGGCGGCTACTAGTGAGTGGAACGAGCTGGCACTAATTGCTCGCTTTCTGGAGGGGTTGAACCTGGACCTTAAGGAGGAGATTTACACGCGGGGGTCGCCCACTCAGTTGGATCAGCTCATCGATCTGGCCATTTGCTTGGATAGGTGTTTCGAGCAGAGGCGACGTGTTCGTTCTTCTTATTCCAAATCATGTGATGTCTCTCCCTCCGTCGCTGTCCCCGTTTGTAACCAGCCTGAGGCAGTTCCCATGCAGGTTGGGGGCATGCGTATCTCATCAGAGATCGTCTGTGCCTTTACTGTGGAACTTCTGGTCACTTCGCTTCATCTTGCACGTTAAAAGCCAGAGCTCACCAGTAGGCAGAGGAGTACTGCTGAGCGCTTCTGCTATTTCTTCCTCTCCCAGATCTCGCACCACGATCTCTGCTGTTCTCCGTTGGGCGGGCTCTTCAGCTACTGGTCCTGCCCTTATTGACTCGGGGGCTGAGGGCAGCTTCATCGACGAGGGATGGGCTCGTGAACACAAGATTCTCTTGATTGACTTGACTGACTCCACTACTGTCTTTGCCCTGGACGGCAGAGAACTGTCTTCGGTTCGCTGCGTCACCTGTCTCGATTGGCCAGTCCCAGATTCTCGAGTCGCCCTTCTACGGTTTCTGGAATTTGCCAATTTCTATCGCCGCTTTATTCGTGGCTTTAGTCAGGTTGCCGCCCCTCTTACCGCCCTCCCCTCTTCAAAGGATGACACCTTTTGGTTTTGGATCCTTTTATATGCTTGACAATTACAAGTAATGTGCTTTACGTAATCAGATTACTTTTTTGATGTAACGAGTAAAGTAACGCATTAAAAGTAACATGCATTATGTAATCAGATTACTTTTTTGATGTAATGAGTAAATGTAACATAGTAGCATGCATTACATAATCAAATTACTTTTTGATGCAACAAGTAATGCATTACAAGTAATGTGCATTACGTAATCAGATTACTTTTTTGATGTAACGCATTACAAGTAACATGCATTATGTAATCAGATTACTTTTTTGATGTAACAGGTAAAGTAATGCATTACAAGTAATGTGCATTACGTAATCAGATAATTTTTTGATGTAACGAGTAAAGTAACGCATTACAAGTAACATGCATTACATAATCAGATTACTTTTTGATGTAATGCATTACTTTACTTGTTACAAGTAACATGCATTACATAATCGATTACTTTTTGATGCAACGCATAAAGTAATGCATTACAAGTAATTTGCATCACGTAATCAGATTACTTTTTGATGCAACGAGTAAAGTAATTCATTACAAGTAATGTGCATTACGTAATCAGATTACTTTTTGATGTTATGAGTAAAGTAACGCATTACAAGTAACATGCATTATGTAATTAGGTTACTTTTTTGATGTAAAAATCAACACATTACAAGTAACATGCATTACATAATCAGATTACATTTTTGATGTTACTAGTAAAGTAATGCATTACAAGTAACATGCCTTACATAATCAGATTACTTTTTTGACATAACTGCAAATTACAATCTTTGTCGCTTGGTGGCAGTGTGATGCACTAGTGTAGAGGTTGATGTGCAATTTTGGCATCAAAACCCATGCATATGCAAGAAAATGCTTTTTGAACAGCTGTCCACTGTAATGACCTCTATGCGTAAAAGGGTTAAAATGAACAACCGTTGCATGTCCGTGTTTTTTTTTCGCATTTGTTGGGGCAGTGTGAACTGAAAAATCCATCTTAAGTTGGTAGCTATGTTTTGGAACGTTGTGTTTTTCAGCTGGGTAGTCTTTAGATAAAAATATCATAACTACTTTTAAAACTTTTTAGGCAGACTATCATCAATCTGATTCCACTAGTGGGTGTCTATTATTACCCTAAACATCCTCAAATCATGAATATTACAGATACAGGATAATCATTAAGCACTTAGGCCTCCATCTAAAACTGACAGGTTTCTGAGCTTGTTGCATAACTGTGCATATTCAAAACTCATACCTGGAATAGTAGAACAGCATGAGGCAAAGAACATTTTCTCAAATGAAATGACTTAAGAAAGCACAGATATCTTTAAATGAAAAAGAACTGTTTACATACAACACAATATAAAGATGTCTACTGAGTTTCTGTGATTGGCTAAATAAACATGAGAGGAATTTCCTGTATGCAAAACCTGTTTGGGAGGCTACACAGATTATAACTATATAATGCCTGACAAACAACGTAGTAGTGGCTGTCAGCTTGGAGAAAGGGACAATAGCTCTGGTTCACCTGTTTCACTCCCGGTAGGTTTCTACAATTTTTTTAATTTCTTGAAATTATTTATTGTGTGCTATGGGACAGAATTAATCTGAATCTAAATGTATTATCCACATATATAAAGGCTGGGTTGTTTGTTGGAGCACTGCTAACTACCTTATTAGTTTCACATTATAGGCTACTCATTTGACATGCTTGGGTTTCTTTTGAATTTCGCTTCAAAATTGCCAGCCCGAAAACACTATTGTTTTAGAGAATGCAAAACTGTAGCTACAATTTGAAGGGGGAAATTTTCTAGGGAAATCTTTATGGAAAAAAAAGTTTACTTTCAATTCGTAATAGCATTTTATACAGGACAAGGTATGTGTAAATTATTTGTAGGTGAAAATACTGATGTAGGCCTACTCATGAATATTGTCAAGTTAAATGATAAAACTGATAGTTTCTCAAATGAAAATGCTGTATTATATTCAAGTGAATATTTGTCTCTCAGTGCTGTCAGAACAAAGTTTCCAAAGCACGTTTGGCAAGTTCAACGGCTCTTGTCAACTATTTGACAGTATGACATGCACGGTGGACCCAACCTTAAAAACTGTCTAATATTCAGAGCATTAGTCACCTCTGACGTCCTTTTTCTTCTCTCTCTTTGTCTCTCAGCACACCAGAACTATACTATAATCATGCAGCACTGGATGTTCTGTGTCTTATTTTTGTGCTTTGTGTTCTGTGACGTCTCTACTCAAAGGAAAAAAAAGGCTGTCCAAACTCTTTCAAGAGGTATCAATGAATTACATATACACAAACAGAAACAAATAAGTCAATTTTGTTCTTATACTATGGCAAATCGATCACAGAAAAACAAAAAATCCAATTCAAAGTGGTTAATTTCTTTTAGGCTGGGGCGATGACATCACCTGGGTTCAGACATATGAGGAGGGACTGAATAAAGCACATGAAAAGTATACGATTCCGCAATCACATTAAACTCCACTCTGCATGTTATGCATAATCGGGTTTTAATTATGCAGTATATCTGTTTTACCATAGTAACAAGCCACTGATGATCATTCAGCATTTGGAGGATTGTCAGTACAGTAAAGGTTTGCATATTTTGCATCTTTTTTCAAATAGTCTACATGATCTAATGAAATAAAAAAAACACCGTAGATGCATGCAAGGGTGCTTAAAGGAATATTTTACCCAAAAATTCAAATTCCAAACTCGTACAGTAAAGTTATGTGCACTGTTCCTTTAAATCAGGGGTTTTCATTTTTTAGTTGCCTTGAACCGTCCAAATATCCTCATGCATATGTGATGGACCCCTATGCAAAACTTAAAAGGCTGCACACTTCTGGAAAAAAGGTTCAGCAGGATTCAGTATATTATTGACTCAAATTTAAAGAACTCTTTATGTCAAAAAGGTTCTATATAAGGAGAAATGTCTTCAGTGAATACATAATACTTTCATGTTTAATGGGTAATTTAATTTAATCAAAATAAAAAATGAATTACAATATTAATTCATTAAAACTAAATCATAAAATGATCCCTTAATGGGAATACTTGAAAGGTTCTATATATGAAGCGGCTGAAAGAACCTTTTAATATTCTGTATAAAAATTATACAAAAAATTAACAATATGAATGTGGAAAATATTTATAATGTTACATCATTGATTTTTTTTCTGCACTATATCACCACCGTTATATGTATTATGTATTATTAATTAATTAAATTATTTTTATATTTTAATCAAAATTTAGTTTTTTTTTTTTTTTTTTACAGTTCTTTGAACTCCAGTTTGAAAACCCCTGGTTTAAATGACAGAGAATAATATGTCTTTGCTTTCAGTATGTAGAAAATGCTATTGCATGCAATTTATTAATCTCTATTTTAGCTCTGAAAAAGGCTTTTGTTGAACATCCAACTATCCAAAGGCTGGCCAAATCAGATTTCATCATGCTCAATTTAGTGGTAAAGTACAAATATTGTGAAATATTCAACAGACATTGGATTAAGATATGCATTTAAAACAGTAAGAATGTTCTTGATTGTGATTTCAGCATGAGACCACCGATAAAAACTTGGCCCCTGATGGCTTCTATGTCCCCAGAATCATGTTTGTTGGTGAGTTTTCACATATTCAACAGTGAGGATAATATTGTATAATCTTCTTAACTCTTTCATTAATGGGATTTCAAGAAGCAACAACTATTGTGTCATTAGGTCAGTGCAGTCTCTGGTACAAAGTAACTAGTAATATTGTGATGGCACATATTGTGTAATTATATTATTTTATTATATATTAAAGTATTTACACATCATAGTAGGAGACTTTAAAAATTGGTGGGCCTAGTTTCATTTTCTTTATGTAAAATGATTTGATTTTGGGGTGATTAGGTTAAGATGTCATGAGAATCACTCGTCTCCGTCTTCTCTTCTCCTCTTCTCCTCCACCCAGATCCCTCACTGACTGTGCGAGCTGACATCGTTGGAAAGTACGCCAACCGAATGTACACATACGAGGCAGGCGACATAGACTTCTGTGAGTGTGTTTCTGTCTAGCTCCACTGAGAGACAGGAGCTCTTCAGAGAAGCTCCCAACAGCAGAACCGAGCTGTTCATTTGTTTATTCACGCTCATTCGTGACACATTCTCTGCTACTTTATGCTACGGATTTTGCTAATGTTTATAATTAATATTTGATTTACTAGTCATTAGTTAAGCATGCATTAATCATTTCCCCTGTCTATATCTTTCTTTGTGCACAGTGGCAGAGAACATGATAAAAGCCAAGATCCTGCTTGAGAGTGACCACAAGAAACATGATGATCTGTGATGGATAGATAACAGCTTACCTCTTTCAAGACAGGACAAGACCTTTCAAGACTAGTTGCACAAAAAACCTTGCACACATGGTTTCGTTGTGCAACTAGCAATATTCAACTTTGAATAAAGTCGGTTAAGTGTTAATAATGTTTCTGTGTTCATTCACATTTAAGAGCTAGAAATAATGCAAATGTATGATAGAGGGGGTAAACTATGAGAAACTTGGTTCACTTGACCTATTAAGCAACAATAGGTAGAACAAAGTGCTCTACTTGACAAAGGTCACCGTGAATAAACAGTTGCTTGAATTACTAATTCCATTAACTAGTAAGCAAGGCAAAGATGTCCTCCAGTGTACATGGATTAAGAGACATGACTGACTTGTCTTTGCAGAATAAGAAACACCACAATGAGGAAAAATGCAAGCATCTTCCAGAATGTAATGACACATAGTGTACACTAGATGGCAGAGCACACTATCTATAGAATCCAGTGTCAAAATCATCAATTTTATGCTATAAAAACATAAGCTCTAAGTAAATTACAAGCAATTAAAATATCAATGTGTTAATTTATTCACAAATATTACCTAATTAATTAAAAGGTGGACTTAAATTGATAAAAACGTCGATTTTGGGAGGGAAAGAAAAAAAGAAAGAAAGAAAGAAAGAAAGAAAGAATACCTATACCTTTGTTATACCTTTGTCTTTCTTTCTTTTCATAAAAAATAAGATCAATAAGTTATGACAACATACACTACCAGTCAAAAGTTTGGAAACTGTACTATTTTGATTGTTTTTGAAAGAAGTCTCTTCTGCTGCATTTATGTTATTAAAAATACAAAAAAAGCTGTAATATTGTGAAATATTATTAAAATGTGATTTCCGAAGGATCATGTGACTCTAAAGACTGGAGTAATGATGTTGAAATTCAGCTTTGAATCACAGAAATAGATTGCATTTTACAATATATTCAAATAGAAAAAAGTTATTTTAAATTGTAAAAATATTTCACAATAATACTGTTTTTGCTGTATTTTGGATCAAATAAATGCAGGCTTGATGAGCAGAAGAGACTTCTTTCAAATACAATCAAAATAGTACAGTTTCCAAACTTTTGACTGGTAGTGTGTTTTTACATTTCTTAACTTAAAAGCAATTTTCAACTTTTTAAAAGTTATACAAGATTCAACAAATTTTTTAAAAATCAGTTTAATGTCATTTAAGTTGAAACAACCTCCAAGTTTGTACTTAAAAATTTAAGGCAGCAACTTTTTTTTACAGTGTACAAGACTCATATAAGCATTATGAATTATGTAACTAAATCATAAACAGTGATGCAATACAATTTGAGTCGTGATTTTAATACAACTTCACATTTCCAGTTGACTGAACTTAATTTTAAGGCGGCACAAACAATAAAAGAATGTGACTAAAAAAAAATTCAACAGCACAAACAAACTAGTTGGGCACGTTATATGTGGGTCAAGGTGTCTAAACATGGCTCAAAAGTCAAAAGTCTGGCCCACCGTAAACCTGAATAAGTTGGGCTAACTCAAAAAATGTGAGGTAATCAGTTACATAAATTTTTTTTGAATTATGATGTTCCCAATTTTAAGCAGAACTATCAAGTTTTGAGTTTGTCATACTCATGCATGTTAATTGCTCATAACTTGCAGTACTGAGTTAGCTAACTCATAAATTTTGATAGCAATTAACATAAAAGATTAAGTTAATTAACTTTTTTATTTTGAAAAAGCTGTCAGAACTCCAAAAAGTTGAATGAGATTTTTTTTAAGTTAAGAAACTCAAAGTTTAAGTAAGATTTTTCATACACTTTTATTGTTCTTAACTTGAAATATTTGAGTACACATTTATACATTTAACTTAAAATTATCAGGTTATCTCAACATAAATATTTTGCTAGCTATAACAAACTAATTCAGAAATAATAGCATGGTATAGCACTTAACCGAATGAGTACAGCAACTTACTAACTTACCTGCTCACAAACCAAGCAACATGCGCCACTTGTCACCATAACTCTCCAATAACCCACATTAACAGAAACTCTTCTAAATTAGCATAACAAAACATTAATCACTACTAGTTTCAGTTCAATTTAATTTAGTCTAAATTAAAGGAAATGAGTTCATACAACTCAAAACAATGAAACTATGTCAGTGCTGTGAACTTAAAAGAAAAAGAAAGTTCTAAATACTCATAAAAGTTAATTTAACTGAACTAATTTGTTTAAATGTAAGTTTTTCCTACTCAAACCAATTAAATATTTTGAGGGTTTACAGTGCAATGTGAGACTATAGGGATATGTTACTCTATGTATGCAAATGTAACTATCTACTGTGCAGAGTATCACAGATCATGGGTTTGATTATCAGTGAATGCATGAATTGATAAAATGCAAGTCGCGTTGGATAAAAGCATCTGCCAAATGTATTAACCCCTTAAGCCCTGAAGGCATTTTGTTGTTTTGTCTGAGTGACATACACAAAAGTAAAGACTCATAACTCCAAAACTATAGCAAGGAGAGTCAATAGGTAGGTATCATTTGTAAGCATAGTTTTTTTTTTTTAATATTTTCTTTTTAGAATTTTACAAATCTTTCTTATTTGACATGCAATAACTCAGGAAGGAAAAACGTAGCAGGAAAATTCTTTTTATATGTGGTCTGCATCTGGATCAATTCTGTGGTGATAGCATAATCAAAAATGTCAGCATTTGACACCCGGAAGGCATTTTTAAAACTGTTGTTTTCTGAGTGACATACACAAATATAAAAACTCATAACTCAAACTATAGCAAGGAGAGTCAAAAAGTATGTATCATTTGTTAGAACACTTTTTAGAAAATATACATTTTGATTACATTTGGACAATCTAATGCTGAGCAACTGCTGATAAAAGACAAACATATGATATATATTACATAATAACACAATAAGTATCATTTTAAAGTTTAGAATGTCAGCTTTTCAATGTATCTATTCATTTTGATCAACTCTTAACAAGCGCTGAGTTATTCCTGAGCCACCTAGCTGCGAAAAAAAAGTTAATTGTCATTTTTCAAAACTACTGCATTGATCAACACAAAATCCGTGAAGAATATCTCGTGATCGACGCAATGGATTATATTGATTTTGAACTCATTTCAATCGGGAGCATCAACTGTAAGTAGGCAACTGATCGCTGTTTTCAACAATCAGAGCATGTTTCATAAAGTTACAAGCGTAAACGCCACTTTAAAGCTACATTTGTTTACTTCGCTTATGTGCGCCTGTGAGGTTATATGTGTTCTAACTCTATGAAGGATCTTCAGATCTGAGTGACGGATTATGGTGACTTTGGTGTCTTTTTAATCGTGAGAGTCTGCTGTAAATAACGATGTGCGTTATTTTCCACGTGTCATGAAGTTACGAGCGAAAAACGCCATGCAAATGCCACATCAGTATATTATTTACATATGGGTCTTGCAGGACTTAACTTAAAAAAAATCGTTAAAGTTTAGTCAAAGCCCAAAACAATTAGGCATGTTGTGTTCTACTCCGTGAGACCTTTCAAATGACATATGACACATGACTATCTGAGCTGTATGATGTTTTTGACACATTGCAGTACATAGTAACACCCCCCCACCCCCTAAATTTGTCATATATTATTTTTTCATTATATCAGTAAATAACTCAGCACTACTTTGGAGATAATTATAACGGCTACATTCATTGTAAAGTTTAGACTCTAAGCTTTTAAATGACACCTATTTTGTGTTGATCAATGCAAGTTTTGAAAAATATGACAATTTTTTTCGCAGCTAGGTGTTTTAGAGGAATAACTCGTAATGAATTTAACTCGTTAAATGGATAGATGCATTGAAAAGCTGGGATTCTATGCTTTAAAATGATACATATTTGGGGGGGTGGGTGGTGTAAATTTATTACATTATTACAGAGAGTATCTACTGGTAATTTTGTAAAAGAGGTTGGCTCTGAAAAATTCAACAGGATTTGAAAAAGCAGCTTTATGACTATGAGTCAGGAGTTGCTGAGTCTGCTGAATGAAGGGGAGGTGACAGACTTTAATCCTCTTCCGGCCCAGGGTCACGGAGAGTAATGGAGCGGAGCAGTATGGTCATTCCTCCACCGACAGAGTGAATTAATGCTGAACGCCTGGTTACGACTCTGACTGACAGCCGCACGCTGGTCACACACAGGCGCGGGAACAGTCTTATTAACGCCACAGATGAGCACACCCTCTCACATCACCAATAAGACTGCCAGCTCTAGAGCCGCTGTCAATACTCTCTGAACACACACACACACACAATTGACAAGGATGGTCAGAGTCAAATCAAGTAAAAATGTGTTCAGTCAGTACTCGCTTTTTGAAGCAACTCCCTCTTGTCCAGCATAAAAAGCATAAAGTTCATGCAAATACAAAGAGAGAGGCTGATTTAATTTCAAATCTCAGTTGCTTGAGATTTCTGGATAAGTAGGGTTTACCTGGACACCCCACACACACACACACACACACACACACACACACACACACACACACACATTTTCAATAGACATGATTTTTATACACATTTTTTTTTTTTAAAAGAAATATGATACTTTTTTATAGGGATTTACACATGGTGACAGTAAAGACATTTATATTGTGACAAAAGATTTCTGTTACAAATAAATGCTGTTCTTTTGAACTTTTTATTCATTAAATAATTCTGAAGAAAAAAAATGTATCACAGTTTCCACAAAAATATTAAGCAGCACGACTGTTTTCAATATTGATAATAATGATAATAAGAAGCAGCAAATTCTTGAGCAGCAAATCATCATATTAGAATGGTTTCTGGAGGATCATGTGACTGAAGACTGGAGTAATGATGCTGAAAATTCAGCTTTGCTTCACAGGAATAAATTACATTTTAAATATATTCCAATAGAAAATTATTATTTTAAAATGCAATAATATTTCACAATAAATTGAATGCATTTTACATTAAGGCAATAAATTGACAGAGTTCAGCAACAAGTTCAGCAAGTCTGCATGTATTATTGCACATCCTCACAGAAATATGATTCATGTTTTTGATATGGTTAGATGTTTCCCTCTTCTGAGGCACTGATAAAACACACAGGCTCTTGTGACCTGGTATATGCATCAAAACAGAAAATCCCTAAGAAGCAGCAGTCTTAAAAACACCATATCCCAACAGTGCAAGATGGATCCCATTTGTCATGTTCTCTGGCAGCTGCTCTCAAGTCAGAAACATTGTTGTATCTGTAGAAAGTGTATTCTTCCTGAAGGCCATCACATCATCGATTATCTGCAGTAAACTATTCATTTCATGGTGAGAGACTAGTGATTGCACCGAGAACACAATTTGGTTGTCTATATTAAGTTATATTCTTGGATGGATACAGCAATGGTCATCAATTCTGCAGGATGTTTTTGAGAGATCGACTGTTACTCAAGGACAGATGTGAGACGTCATTCATAAAATGTGAATGACTCTGAAGTGCAGTTTAACATTTTAGAGGCTGAGGGTTTTGAGTGCTCTACAGTTTCTCAAGGTTGACTTTGAAAATGATTCAGGATATCGAGAAAAAAGAAATTCTAAAATGGTGTAAAAATATAAAGAGGAGTAACAAAACTATAAATACTTAAAATAAAATATATGTATATGTAAAATAATAAATTAGGCTAATGATAATAGTCATTTGTCCAGTAACATAATATACAACAATAGTTTACATACTCTGAACTAACTAACTAACTAACTAACTAACACGTATATATAAAACATATACTGTTTTCAGGGCTGTTTTCAAGGCATGGACTCTATTAGACCCCTGAAGGTGTGCTGTGGTATCTGGCACCAAGATGTTAGCAGCAGATCCTTTAAGTCCTGTAAGTTGTGAGGTGGGGCCTCCATGGATCGGACTTGTTTGTTCAGACAATTGGATTGAGATCTGGGGATTTGGAGGCCAAGTCAACACCTTAAACTCATTGTTGTGCTCCTCAAACCATTCCTGAACCATTTTTTCTTTGTGGCAGGGTGCATTATCCTGCTGAAAGAGGCCACAGCCACCAGGAAATACCGTTTCCATGAAAGGGTGTACATGGTCTGCAACAATGCTTAGGTAGGTGGTACGTGTCAAAGTAACATCCACATGGATGGCAGGACCCAAGGTTCCCCCAGGTAAGCGACGCACACGCACCCGGCCATCCACGTGATGTAAAAGAAAACGTGATTCATCAGACCAGGCCACCTTCTTCCATTGTTCCGTGGTCCAGTTCTGATGCTTGCGTGCCCACTGTTGGCGCTTGCGGCAGTGGACAGGGGTCAGCATGGGCACCCTGACTGGTCTGCGGCTGTGCAGCCCCATATGCAACAAACTGTGATGCACTGTGTATTCTGACACCTTTCTATCAGAACCAACATTAACTTCTGATTACCACTGTTCCTTCCTTGGACCATTTTTGATAGATACTGACCACTGCAGACTGGGAACACCCCACAAGAGCTGCAGTTTTGGAGATGCTCTGACCCAGTCATCTAGCCATCACAATTTGGCCCTTGTCAAACTCTCTCAAATTCTTACGCATGCCCATTTTTCCTGCTTCTAACACATCAACTTTGAGGACAAAATGTTCACTTGCTGCCTAATATATCCCACCCACTAACAGGTGCCGTGATGAAGAGATAATCAGTGTTATTCACTTCACCTTTCATAATGTTATGCCTGATCAAATACAAAAAAAAAGTTATCTTAAATGCAGCTGGTTATGTCTTAAGTGAACATAAACAGTTGGGAAAGTCTGTGCCATTTAATGTTATTCATTCACTGCTCTTCACTGAATAACTTTAATAAGAATCATTGTATATTTAATTTATACAGAGAAGACTAAACAGAGTTTTATTACATATGATTACCTAATTCAATTTCTGTATAGTATTATTATTAGTAGGCTAAACTTTCATTTGTATCTTTTTTCTATTTGTCCTATTGTTTGTCATTTTTCGGACTGTTTCAATTGCTCTGAAAGAACAGATTAAGCAGTTGGGGGTCATTTTGGGTTTTTTATAAATAATAATATATGTTCTTTTTTCTTTTGGTTCACCTTTAAGTGATCTATAACCCCTTAATCATGTCACATTTGTAATATATTAGTTACTTGGACTATCGTGTTATGTAGGGAGCTGTTCATGAAAACTATTTTTTGGAATGGAAGGGATGAGTTTGCCATCGAAGGAGTAGAGGAGGTAGGTTACAATTAGACATTCAGCCTGAATTATCATAGATTTCGCTTATTGACAGCATCATACAGCAAATTCCACCATAGTCGTTGTCTGTGTTGCAAGTATGTGAATGTAGGGGTAGAGGGATCAAGATAGGGGTGTGATCCTTTTGGGTAGGGACGTGTTTGTTTTGGTGATTTCAAATATTAACAGCGTTTACCAGAATTCGCTTACTGCACCTTTAAGGTTTGTCTATACAGAAATTTAATTTTGAAAATAAACCCACCCTGAGATATGTTTACTGAAGTAAAAATTGTCAACTAGCCCCACTCTCAACTACATTTTACAGTGAGGTTCAAAAGCACATATTATATTATACACAGTGTAACAATATATACTATTATAGTAGTAGCACATTTGCTGTTTTATTTTGTGATTTTCTTGAGTATGCGGAAGCTGCAACAGTTACACATTCACTGGTCAAATTCTGCAATCCTTTTTGACTTTCTGAAATCTGACAAGGGCGAAGACCCATTAGCTGCCATTCTAGAGCCACACAGACAATTTAGATATTCAAATATGCCCTCGCTTTGTGGAAACTGTTTGCAATGAGAAGCTGAATAGGTAATGTGACATTAATCTCTCTCTCTCTCTTCATTTGTCCCGTAACACACCTTTGCCAGAGAGAGGTGTGTGATGTCTCTTTGAGTCTACCGTGTGCCCTGGAAAGAAAGGGGCATCCGTGCCATTGAAACAGGAAGGTCAAAATGCTAATTCGCCCTCATTCTTCCTCCACGTCTCCCTCACCTATCAATAGAGACTGGGTCGATGTTTTTAATTATTCTGTCAGCTTCAAAGAATTCCTCGTCAGAATATTGTGGCGCCCGCGAAGGTCTGAGCTCTCAGATAAATGTTATCCATTCCTGTGACGATGTCTCTTCTCTCTCTGCGTACTCTCAGGTCGTACCTCAAGAGTCATTTCTATAGATCAATATGCTTAGGGTTGGCAGAGGGAACAGGGCCAATTAACTCTCAGGACATTAGCTAAATGATCGTGTGAAGTGAACAGGCGTGTAGTGTTTTATTTGACATCAGGAAACAATGTAATCACAGGCCAGCTCAATTTAGGGCACACAAACACCAACATATCTCTATTGTGAGGTGAAAGCTCTTTCCTCAGCACCACCGCAGAAAGAAAAGAAAAGAAAAAAGAAAAGAAAAAGTTTTCCAAAAGATCAAAATTTGCATGTAAATACACCACAACAAAAACAAGATTAGAACAAGAAGAAGATTTTTTTAAGAAATGGTGTTTGCCTATCAAAAACTCATTGCCACATGCTCAGAGTGTTGCATTGTGTTTGTTTGAGTGTTTTTAGCATCAAGTCGCAACACATTTATGTATATTGCGCTTTATACAATACAGATTGCTTCAGAGCAGCTCACATTAATAAACGGGGGGGAAAAACCCAGTTAACTTGAGGCTTGTTCACACCAAGAACGATAACTATAAAGATAACTATACCGATAACTATATTAACATCCACACCAACGAATGATAATGGTCTGTGTATTAAGTTTGCGTGCTGTTTTTTAGAATTTTTTTTAGAACTATATCTTTATTGTTATAGTTATTGTCCTTGGTGTGAACCGCCTTTAAATGTAGTAAAATTAATCAATTATGCAACGATCAGATGTAAAACAACTCTACAGAGACAACAGTCATTATTCAGTTTAGTTTAGTTAAATAGTAGTCAGTAGCAGAGACAAGAAGAGGTGAGGATTTACTAGCAATCACAAAGATAATCCAAACGAGAAATCGATGGCAATAATCCAAGCATGATGACAAAGGGAACACAAAAGACACAACCGCTTTACAACAGGTGTCAAGAAAACGACCGACAAACACTGACTGAAACATGGGGGTATAGCTGTGTCCCAATTCGTAAGCTGCATCCATCCAAGGACTCTGACTTCAAAGGCCACGAAGATTGAACAGAGTTGTTAAATGGGAAGGTCTAGCCTATGGCATGGTTGTTGGTGCCAGACAGGCCGGTCTGAGTATTTCACAATCTGCTCAGTTACTGGGATTTTCACGCACAACCATTTCTAGAGTTTACAAAGAATGGTGTGAAAAGGGAAAAACATCCAGTATGCGGCAGTCCTGTGGGCGAAAATGCCTTGTTGATGCTAGAGGTCAGAGGAGAATAGGCCGACTGATTCAAGCTGATAGAAGAGCAACTTTGACTGAAATAACCACTCGTTACAACCGAGGTATGCAGCAAAGCATTTGTGAAGCCACAACACGCACAACCTTGAGGCGGATGGGCTACAACAGCAGAAGACCCCACCGGGTACCACTCATCTCCACTACAAATAGGAAAAAGAGGCTACAATTTGCACGAGCTCACCAAAATTGGACAGTTGAAGACTGGAAAAATGTTGCCTGGTCTGATGAGTCTCGATTTCTGTTGAGACATTCAGATGGTAGAGTCAGAATTTGGCGTAAACAGAATGAGAACATGAATCCATCATGCCTTTCCTACCACTGTGCAGGCTGGTGGTGGTGGTGTAATGGTGTGGGGGATGTTTTCTTGGCACACTTTAGGCCCCTTAGTGCCAATTGGGCATCGTTTAAATGCCACGGCCTACCTGAGCATTGTTTCTGACCATGTCCATCCCTTTATGACCACCATGTACCCATCCTCTGATGGCTACTTCCAGCAGGATAATGCACCATGTCACAAAGCTTGAATCATTTCAAATTGGTTTCTTGAACACGACAATGAGTTCACTGTACTAAAATGGCCCCCACAGTCACCAGATCTCAACCCAATAGAGCATCTTTGGGATGTGGTGGAACAGGAGCTTCGTGCCCGGGATGTGCATCCCACAAATCTCCATCAACTGCAAGATGCTATCCTATCAATATGGGCCAACATTTCTAAAGAATGCTTTCAGCACCTTGTTGAATCAATGCCACGTAGAATTAAGGCAGTTCTGAAGGCGAAAGGGGGTCAAACACAGTATTAGTATGGTGTTCCTAATAATCCTTTAGGTGAGTGTATAGTACTGTACAGTTAAATTATTAATTTATTTGCAATTTTTTTTTTTTACTTATTCAATCAAAATTTTATTTAAAGTCTAAAGTTTTTTTTTTTTTTTTACATTTATTTACTTATTTGTTTATAGCCTAATTTTATTGTTGCTGTTTTCATCATCGTATAAAACCCCTGGGCTGTTAGAAATGCTCACCTTAATAAACGGCACATACGATGATGAAAACAGCAACAATACATCAACGATAGCAATAACAACTGTAAAAGCAACGATAGTAACAACAAGAGTTATGATAAAAATGCTGATAACAACAACCAATAACAATGATAACCACAAAAATGACAACAATATATGGTTTCAGCTCATCTTCATGCAACCACCAATATATATGCGAGTCAGAAAAGCATGGTGACATCTCATCCATCCCTGCTTTCTTCTCAGGGGAGAGTGAATGTAAAGTTTAACCAACAACTTGAAATGGGGCCGAGATGCAGGGTCCAGACCAAATTGAAGTGTGCTGGATTCAGATAAGTGTAATGTCCTGGGGTTTGCGGCCCGTCTCATAGCGCGGCACTTCTCTTTGCTCTCAGTGACAGCAGGTGTGGCGTCAGCGCGCGCATGGAGACAAGGTCACCGGGATTCCAGGCTAATAAATGGTGTGAAGATGGAACGGGCCGGTGGAGAGCGAGGCTGTGGAGCGATTCGCCACATACATCAACTCCACTGAGCAGAAAATTGAAATGGAAATCTGGGCCTTGAATGAGTGCAGATCCCATTGTCCCCAGAATGCAATCTGATGATGTATGATATCTTTTAAGGCGGTCGGTCCCCGCTCGCTGCTTCATTTTGAACCACAACTGGACAGGTGAGCTCATGTGAAACTTTGCAGGCGTGTCTGAATGAGGTTCCCCAGACAGAGTATGATGACTCCTCAGTAAAAATTAGATATATAAGCACATTATGGATTCATGAAGATCAAGATGAATGTCTCCAGGGAGTAAACTAATTGCTGTATATATGCAGAGAAATGTGATAAACACTTGAGGTTCAATAGCTTTGATGAGAAAAGCAATAAAAGCATATACATAAATCACAGATGCAACTGACACAGCAAATTTCAACACGAGTCAAGAGACTAAGCATTTAAGTGTACACCAGTGTGTAAACAAACACAACGAGGCCAGTGTAGCAAGAGTCCTGAAAGAAATAAATCACACCTGAGTTGTGAATGCGAGTTTGCAGTCTGTGTAGATGTGATGCAATGCAAGAGTTTGAGTGCAAATCTTTCTGTTGAATTGTCAAAGCAAGCTGTGCATAATAAAAAAAAAATCATATAATGCGGCCAGTGTAGTGCGATTCTTGCTGAATGCGGAACCACTTACTAGTATACTACTCGTACTACCTTTATCATATCTTTCTATGGAAGAAATAGTAAGAGCAAGCTAGTATACGGTTCTGAACTCAGCAAGTGACTCTTCTGAGTGAATCAAAAACATACAGCATGTGACCAGTGTAGTCTGATTCCCACTGAAGTGCCTTGAAACACGAAGCATTATTTAATGTGTTAACGTAATTTCCACTGAAACAAGAAGACAAGGCGGGGCTTATCAAACAGCACCTCCCCTTTTTAAAATAGCCAATAGCATTCCGTTTATCACAGCTCGGCCAGAGTCGTTGAACTCTGTAAAACCGAATTTTCCTCCTAATCTCTAACCGTTTCTCCTCCTAATCTTCTCCATATCTATTTAAAATTGTATGTGCCGTCTTGCGCATGTGATCCGCTCTGTGCTATTGTGTCTCTGGACCGGAGCAGACTGTGTGCGCGCTGTGGTGGTTCACATGACACTAACGTAAAATCAGACTTCATTCGCCCCAAGGGAAAGCATATTTACACTGTCTGAATCGTTCCCTATCCCCTATATAGTGTGCACTATGTGCCATTCACCATGTAAAATATAGTAAATGTGTGAACAAGTGACTGATTTTAGCCGTAGCTTCAGATTCTAGAGAGCATTTGATTGGACAGAAAATCTGATGAGAAGCTGAAGTGCAGTGATCATCAAATTAATGGATGAAAGAAACATCCATAAACAAGTAAGCTTTTCATTTTTTCGTCCATCACATATGCCGACGCAAACACAAGGCCAGGGGAAAGCTCTCTGCTGGAAAACGATCTAACAAAACTGAGTCAGCAAAGGACAGATTCCGTCCTGAGGAGAGGTGGTCAAGATGGACGAGACGGGGGCCAGAAACTCCCCAGCTAATAAACTTTCAGACAGCGCTGCCATTTCAAACCAGAGGGTAGGTGAAGGTAATGACGCTTTCAGTTTTCAGTTCTAAATCAGTTTTGCTTTAGAAGACTTCTGGGGATGTAGCCTACACACAGCAAAAACACAAAAGTACAGGTTTATATTTTAAATGGTTAGTTCTCACAAAAACTTAAATTCTATTTTAATTACTCACCCTCATGTCGTTCCAAACCCATGAGACCTTCGTTTATCTTCGGAACACGGATATTTTTTATATTTCTGAGAGTTTTCTGAACCAGCCATAGGCGTCTTTTCAACTTTCAAGGCCCAGAAAGGTAGTAAAGACATCGTTAAAAGTCTATGTGACTACAGTGGTTCAACCTTTATTTTTTTAGAACTCATTTTGAGATTGCTTTCCCCGTTAAACGAGCAAACTAAACATAACTTTCATTATGACCACATCCCATCATATGCAGTTTTTTGTAATTAAGAGTCACCTTTATCCAGGTTTAAAAAAAAACAAAAAAAACACAACCTAATATATGGATTTTTGAATAAACAAAACCAGGTCAATTATTTATAAAAAGATTAACCATTAATGATTCAAATGAAGCATTCTCTGGAGCTGTAGGCAAAGCGCAGACACATAAGTGGGTGGTCAGATTTCTTTGAAGAATCAGAGCTAGTGCTAGAAAAAAAGAGAAGGCCACAATTCAAAGAAAATGATCATTGCTTTTTCCCATGAAATAATGCATTGAAGGAAAAAATTTAAATTCTGTCATTAATTACTCACCCTCATGTCGTTCCAAACCCGTAAGGACAATCATCTTCGGAACACGAATTAAGATATTTTTGATATTTCCGAGAGTTTTCTGAACCAGCCATAGGAACATTGCAACTTTCAAGGTCCAGAAAGGTAGTAAAGACATTGTTAAAATAGTCCATGTGACTCCAGTGGCTCAACCTTAATTTTATGAAGCGACAAGATTAATTTTTGTACAAAAACAAAACAAAAATAACGACTATTCAAGAATTTCTTTTTTTTCTGTGACAGTCTCCTACACTGTTTACGTTGTAACCACAGTACAGCTCTACCGGGTTGTACATCAGAACACCGACTCACCATTGGCCGACGCTGTTCACGTGAGTACAATGACGCATGCGTGTGATGCTGATGCAGGAGCTAGCCAATAATGAGCCGCCGTTCTGACATAGAACTCGGAAGCGCTGCACGTCAACAGCGTAGGAGTCTGAGACAGACGAGAAGAAATTGTTGAATAAAAGTCGTTATTTTTGTTTTCGTTTTTGCACACAAAAAGTATTCTTGTCGCTTCATAACATTAAGGTTGAACCACTGTAGTTTCTGGGCCTTTAAGTTGCAATGACGTTGCTGCCTATGGCTGGTTCAGAAAGCTCTCAGATTTCATCAATAAAATCTTCATTTGTGTTCCGAAGATGAATGAAGGTCTCACGGGTTTGGAACGACATGAGGGTGAGTAATTAATGACAGTATTTTTCATTTTTGGGTGAACTACCCCTTTAATAGACGTCAGGAATATGAAAAAAATGATTAATTATTAGTTATTTAATTTTAAAAAATCATTCTATTACAGTATACAATATATTGGCAACGTATATTTTATTCTTTATTTTAGGATGAAATGTGATCGGTTTCCTTGAGGTTTCTTGAAGCTTTTTTTTTTACACAGAGACAGGACTGATGCAGCAGTGATGGCAGAAGGTGGAGGTGTTTAGAGGAGAATATCTCCATCTGTTGAGGAACATGGTGCTCCGGCTCCATTAAGCTGATCACTGAAGAAAATCTACAAGCCACCGCATGGAGAAGCAAACTAATGGGCAAGGTAACTTCATTATATATGACAAACTGTGGTTCTATCAGAGAAGTGGAATTATCTTAAATCCAGATGTACTTTTTAATCATAATAAACAGACAAATTTTTTTAGTCAAAACTAATATTGGCCCAATTATTTCAATGACACACTTCACGCTATTGCATTACCTGTGTCTGTGATTAATGCTGCTTCAGGACATTAGTCTGGGTTCCCAAACTTCCATGACTGATCTAAGAACAACTGGAAGTGTCACGGAAAATTATTTTTTAGAACACATTTTGAGATTGCTTTCCTTGTTAAACAAGCAAACTAAGCATAACTTTCATTACGTAACCACATCATATGCAGTTTTTTGATATTGAGAAATGCACACTGAAATAGAAAAGTTACATCTATCTAGGTCTAAAAATATATATATAGATTTTTGAATAAATAAAACCATGACAATTATTTAGAAAAAGATTAACCATTAATGTTTCAATGAAGCATTTTCTCTTAAGCTATAGGCAGAGCGCAGTCACATAAGTGGGTGGTCAGATTTCCTTTGAAGAATCAGAGCTATAGTTCTAAGAAAAAAAGAGAAGGCCACAAAGAAAATGATCAATGAGTTTTCCCATGAAGTAATGCATTGAAGGAGAAACCAGAAAGCTTCACAAAGGTGTGAGAACTGCAAGGTAGGAATAATATTTCATATTTCTCAGCAGCCTTCATGGCTGGAATAATAATGCCATAGTTTGTTCAGTTCAATAAAATATCTTTTTGTAAACTCTGATTCTACAAATGAAAAATGTTGAAAGTTGTCACTGTCGCCTTTGGCTTGGCTTGCTCAGTTGGGGACACTAAATTTTCAAATAAATATAATTACTAAACTAAATTAACTATGTCAACTACATTACTTGAATATATATGATAATTGAAATGAGCTGATGACATCACCGTTTTCTCCAGAGCGGCTGTACAGCCGAATCAAATTCTGTTGCATTATTTTCCTGTTTAACACTGTGAAGCTGCTTTGAAACAATCTGCATTGTAAAAAGCGCTATATAAATAAAGTTGACTTGACTGACTTGACTTTAAGGCATGTCAGTTCACCGGATCATCACTTCAAAAAGACTCAACCTCAGAAATCTCTGAAATGTTTGGTTAAGTTCCAACTCAGTTTTTTATTTAGGCCTATATACTACTCTCACGAATAAAGCTCCCAAAAGGGTTTTGCCATTTTTGCGTTTTAATAATGTAAACTAAAGAACCTTTTGTGGAATGGAGAGGTTCTATGGATGTTAAAGGTTCTTCATGGAACCATCAATGCCAATAAAGAACCTTTATTTTAACAAGTGTACAATAAAATAATCAGAATATTCTCTGGCTGGTTCATTGGCGTCTTCATAATGTGCAGTGAAATAAGGCTTTGGAACTGAATGTTGCAATATTAGTGCAGTATGAGATATACATTTTCATTTGAAATGTAAATCTTTTATTTATTTATCTTATTGATTCTTTCATATTTCAGTTGATAGACATCCTTATATGATTAAGTTTTAGTTTTATATCTCTCTGTACCTTAAGTCCCCTAGTTCAGAAGAACTTTCACACCAAGAATGATAATTATATTTATTTATACACGCTGCAGTTATGTCATCTAACGCTTCCAATGCTTGAATTCTTTAAAGCTGGATGAATTCTGACTGTAAATTTTTATTGTTCATCAGCTGGAAAATTTTTTTTTCTTAACGTGATTCCTATGATAGCTTTCCTCTGTGCCATTATTGTTATAGTTGTGGTGTGGACTTGCCTATTCTTATAGAATTAGAATGATTATTAAAACTATTGTTATATTTATCGTCCTTGATGTGAATAAGCCTTCTGAAGAACACAAAAGATGATATTTTGAAGAATGTTGGGTTTAATTCAAACAACATTAAATTATATTTACTTTAATGTACTTTATTTTTACAAGAAAGACAGACATACAATTGACAACATGAAAGTAAATAAATGCTGGCTGATTTTATCATTATTGGATGAACTATCCCTTGGTGACTATTCCCCAGACCAATTTTTGAAATCACATGTGCTGTGCAAAATGTTTCCAATAAGACACTATAAAGTCATCTTGTGAAGTTTTCCTCTTACACACTCGCAAAGAGAAATTAAATTTTAAAGCAGTGCAATCAATGATGCCAAATATATTCAGAAGTGCACAGAGGATGCACTCAAAAACATTATTCAGGCCCTTCATAGATATGACATTTAAATTCTGTTCACAACTTAATTAAATTGTGTTCAATCAACCTAATATATTTAAAACTGAAGTTTACTTAATTCATTTATGTTAAAACTACATAAAATATTTTTGTTGACAACTAACTGGGCAGTGGATCTGTAGTTCCCAGCATGCTTTGCAAGGGACTCCATTAGGAGAATACATTTAGGGATTAAAGTGTTATTTTATGTGTTTTTCTGTAAATGGAAAGATGTTGTTAGTTAATGTTAGTGTTTAATGTTCAGTTATGTTGGACATTTAGAGGAGTTTCTGTAATGTTTTTGAATTTTGTGGTTACCATTGTGCTGAAGAGTGGCCCCTGGGTTTTTGCTGTGGGCACTCAGTGATCTGTGCTAATATCTGGAGTGACACCAATCTTTTCTTATATTTTCATTATATACATTGTGTATAATGTTACATGAAACTGCTTATAATTGATTTTCCAATTAAATGTTTTTATTTAAGTTTGACAAGTATAAAAAAGTTTATACTTATATAAATATAATTTAAACTATATATGATAAAAAAAATAAAAATAAAGAGTTGGACCAACTCAATTACATTTCATTGCATGAATTTGTTTTTTATGAGTTGGGGCTACACACATGTATTGGTAAAAACAGCTGACGTCCAGAGGACCCTAAAAACATACCAGGACGGGTGCTTAAGGAATGTACTGATCAGCTGGCTCCTGTCCTCACAGACATCTTCAACATCTCGCTGAATCAGGCTATTGTTCCATCATGTTTCAAGACTGCTACCATAATACCAGTGCCTAAAAAATCCACAATTACATGCCTCAACGATTATCAACCTGTTGCACTCACTCCTATAATAATGAAGTGCTTCGAGAGGCTGGTTAAGGACCACATCATCTAAAAACTCCCCCCACATTTGACATTTTCCAGTTTGCTTACCGATCCAACGAGGATGCCATCTCCTCTATACTCCACCTGAGCCTGGCCCATCTGGAGGAGAACACCACTCGTGTGCTGTTTGTGGACTTTAGCTTGACATTCACGATCATCCCCAGCATCTGGTAAGCAAACTGGGACCCCTGGGCCTTAGCATCCCCTGTGTAACTGGCTACTGGACTTTCTAACAGACAGACCTCAGTCTGTGAGGGTTGGAAATAACATCTCCAGTGTCATCTCCCTGAGCACCGGCTCCCCTCAGGGCTACGCTCTGAGTCAATTACTGTTCACCTTGATGACCCACGACTGTGCCAGGTTTAGTACAAACCACGTTGTGAAGTATGCGGACGACACGACAGTAGAGTGCCTCATCCAGGATGACAACGAACAGGCCTACAGGGAGGAGGGGAGAGCTTGTGGACTGGTGCAACACAAACAACCTGCTCCTGAATGTCGACAAAACAAAGGAGATCATCGTTGACTTCAGGAGAAAGCAGCACAGTCACACACCACTTCTCATCAACGACACTGCGGTGGAATTAGTCAGTAGCACCAAGTTCCTGGGGGTGCAGATCACACAGTAGTGGGCCCTCAACACTCTTCTGTGAAGAGATCACACTTTCTGTGCCGGATGAGAATAGCACACCTTCCCCCTCCCATCTTCAGCACTTTCTACAGAGGCACTATAGTGAGCATACTGACCAGCTGCATCTCTGTCTGGTTTGGGGACTCCAAAGCCTCAGACTAGAAGTCTGTAAGTGGTGAGGACAGCGGAAAAGATCATCGGCTCTTCACTGCCTTCCATCCAGAACCACGCACACAAACGCTGTCTGACCCGGGCCCAAAACATTACATAAGACCCCACCCATCCTCATCATGGACCGTTTTCTCTGCCGCCCTCTGGCAAGAGGTTTCGCAGCAGATTCTGCAACAGCTTCTTCCCATAAGCTATCAGACTCCTGAACTCAAAGTAACCCTTTAACCATTATATCTCACTGAATGCACGCTGTAGCATTTTTTCATTATATTTTTATACTGATTCTGTACAGTAATACGTTTAGTTAGAGCAGTATTTTTGAGCCAGTGGACCGTAATTTCATTCTTGTGCACTCTGTAGTTATGTGCTACTCTGTTTGAATGACAATAAAAAGCTATCCATCCATCCATCCATCCATCCAATTCCAACGCTTTTTGTGAGCGTGGGAACCTTGATTGCAGTAAATGTACATCCTATTTCTGAGCCCATATTAGCTGGTGAAGAATTCCCTCTATTAATCCATATGAAGGTGAAGTACCCAGCACATGGAAAAGAAGAACGAATCTGTGTGCTTAAGATCTCAGCAAGCGCAGAACACTTCAGGGCTTCCCTGGACGACTCTGGCTTGAGAGCGAGAGATCAACTCCCAGCCGCACATCATAAGCAGATCCCACTGGGCTGACAAGCTTTTTGAGTGTGTCTGTGCCACTGGTTACTGATTCATTATTAATACGAGCACCATGCATCTATTGACTCAATGAGAGACGCTGTGTTTATCAGAGGGAGGGGAATTGAGGGGAAATGACAACATGATCAACACTCGCACTGTTTGTTGGTTCAAGCATCCAATGATGCACCAAGCCGGATGATTGAAGATTAATTCCCAGTTAAGTCCACCGGCCGAGTCGTCGCATTTATCCTTCCCCAGTTTTGAAAGTTCTTCAGCATTGCCGTCCTGAAAGTACCTCAACAAACTTTACAGGGGCTTGTGGGAGAGTGCAGATGATTCCTAAACCTTGACAGAAGCAGTGGGGAGTTTCTGCCTGCATGTTTGAGAAATAAAAAAAGCAAACGCACTTTGTGCATGACAGCACCTAGATCAGTAACAGCAGTGAGTGTCAACAGGACCGATCAAAGACACACACTCTGTTCCAAAACCTGTTCCTGAATGGGGTCTTCATAGGGCACTTAAAAAAAGGATTACGAAGGACAGTTTAGAGTTTTTATAGAGTTTTATGAATTATAGTGACCTGTCCTTATACCACATATCAAAATGTATATTGTATAATTGGTATAATGTACAATATAATAATAAATCTGATTTTAGTCACTGTTTGAGACTTACCTTACTTATTTCAAAATATGTAATATGTAATTTATGGAAAACGTTTCAGATGTACCACTGTGATTGTGGTTTTTCAGCACAATCTATTCAATATAAGCAAAATAAATTGATGAATATCTGATCTACTGACACTTATCAAAAAAAGACCGAATTTTCAGCATCTTTACTCCAGTCTTCAGTGTCACATAATGCTTCAGAAATCATTCTAATATGATGATTTGCTGCTCAAGAAACATTTCTGATTATTATCAATGTTGAAAATGTTTTTGTACAAACTGTAATTTTCCCCAGAATTCTTTGATGTTCAAAAGAACAGCATTCATTTAAAACAGAAACTGACTGTTTTACTGTCTTACGGACACCAAACTTTTGAATGTTAGTGTAAGTTTACCCCAAGGGGCTTAAACCTTTACACCTTTTAATGTGTCATTTTCAGTAATGGACTGCAGTGCGTTGGAAGAATATTGCGACAGACTAGCCTGGTCTCACTGTTGATGCGTCTTCAATGTCTCTGGTGTGGTAGAACCACACTTTACATAAAATACATACAAATACTCATGAGATCCTGTTGGAAAGACTCCCTGATCAATGACCTGACTAGAGAGCTGAATGAAACGCATAGATTATTAGGGCCAGATTTACTAACAGCTTACGCCAGTGCAAACCCTCTTTTGGTGTTAAAAAATTACTGTCAGGATTTACTAAAAACACGCATTAGCGCTGGTGAAAAATTGGTCCTGGTTAAAATTGCTTATTTCTCTGGATTTAAACATTCTTGGAAACATTTGGGATAATGAAAGTACACAAGCCAACAAAATATAACTTCTAGTGGTTTTTGGATATTTTAATCCAAAAATCTTACATAATGTGCCTTTAATTTATTAGTTTAGCAGCACGCCAAAAACCATAGAAATCTATTTTGAGTTGAGTGTCCCTTGTGGAGCACTATATGGTGCACCGTTAGTGTAGAGTGCTCCAAATCACTCACGTATGAGGTTTCGCTTCAGAAGGAGCTGCCCTTTGTAGGTAGCTCACTTCAGAACGGAGCCACTGGGATATACAATAATTCAACTTAAAAAAATGTTTTTGTTAAATATACACACAAACACACACTCTTCAAATAAACCAGAAAGGAGGAAAAAAAAAACACGACACTAATATGCAAAGGTAAACTAAGATCTTTTTTATTTCTTCCATTTTTTTTTTTTAATGTATAGATCTATTTTTTTTGTTCCTTTTTCTACATACAAGTCCTTTTTTTTAAAGTATGTCGTCATGCTGGGTGCAGCTTCGGTGAAGTAGCTCATGCAGGTGACCCATGTGGATATTACGAAGGACAGGCAAAAGACGGGGTGGTCCGAGATCGAGCTGGACCACCACCGGACTCCACTGTACAGTCACCAAATCACAAGACGTTTAGAAACGGGCTGGCCGGGACCAGGAGGACGAAAAGTCAGGACTTTTTGCCAAGACGCGGCTCAGATTCCCAAAAGAACAAAATGAAGGAAAAATCGTGACATCATCCGCTGGCGTCTCGCGCCATCAAAACTCTCCGTAACAGAAGACAAGTTGAAGAGAAGGTAAAGACGAAATTATGATGATGCAAAAGAAAGAAATTTTTTTTATTTAATTTTTTTATTTTTTAGAAAAAGACCCATAAGTCTTCCGTCCTTGAAAAGTGTCACCAGCAGAAAGAGCTACTTTTTGCTGAGCCACATTTATGTAGAACCGACTGTGCTCATTAATTTCAGGCTGTAATCGTTTCCATTAGAGCAAAAGGGAGTCAAAGTCTACAGTCATTAATCATTACAGTACTGCAGATCCCCACACGCTCATATGGGTCCGTCAGAAATACATTACGGCCCAAACCACGGCCCCGCTCTGCAAGGACACGGCAGCCCTGGCATTTTGAGTAAAGATCTTAAAACGAAATTGCATGTTGCTTTTTGAGTGAAAAATTAAAATTAGTAATACATATGCAAGGAGTCTACTGTAATGGCATTGGAGAGGGTCACAATATATTTACAGCAGTGCACCAGAATACTGGGGATGACGAGCACGTCCCAAAGCCAGTCCCGACCGATCCAACTCAAATGCACATAATAAAAGACAAAACAAAAAATACATTAGTGAATATGAAAAAACTATACTCAACCAAGGCTGAACTGTAAAATGCTGAACAATCTTTGCACCAATAACGTTCTTGTCTTTTAAAAAATAGTCTCCATTTGTTTAAATGCTTCAAAAGGAAAATGAATTGACATCTTTGGTGAAGATTCCACAGCAATCTCTCAGTCTTGGTGCCGTGACGTCTCTGGGCTCAGCAGAAGGTGCACGAACGAACACACTCGAACCAACGGACGGACAAACACGCATACTGCTGGTTTCTTTAAAAGGTTTAAAATCAACAACAATCCTGCTGGAGAAACCTGACGCCATCGAGCGAGAAATGGAATGATAGCACTTGCAGAATGAAGCAGGTCTGATTTCATGGAAGTCTCATGGAAGAACAGGCTCTGCGACCCATCGAAGGAAAAAAATCCAAACCTGTATGTGGTTATCTTTTCATTGGGACTAAATATGAGGGCTTTTGAAGACTCTTCATGCAGCTTTTCATGATGACCGTGGTGTAAAAAAAACAAAAAAAAAACACCTTAAAAGTACACTGTAAAATATTATTTTTATGATTTGTAAAAAAAAACAAAAAAAAAACACCTTAAAAGTACACTGTAAAATATTATTTTTATGATTTGTTATCACTTTTTATCTTTAGACACATCAACTTCAGATAACATAATATATTTTGAGTTTCTATTCATTAAACCAAACTCCATTGTATTAACTCGTTTTATTTGTTTTATTTCAATGAGCTCAAAATTTTAAGGCAACCATGTAACTTACTTTTAAGTTAAACCAACAATAACGTTTTAGTCAATATTCAATATTTATAAAATAAAATAAATACTTTTATTCATCAAGGATGCATTAAACTGATCAAAAGATACAGTAAAGCTATTTACAGTATTACAAACGACTTCTATTTTAAATAAATGCTGTTCTTTTGAACTTTCGTTTTATCAAAGAATCCAAAAATATTAAGCAGAATAAATGTTTTAAACATTAATGATAATAATAATAATAATAATAATAATGTTTTTCTTGAGCACCAAATGATTTCTGAAAGATCATGTGACATTGAAGGCTGGAGTAATGATGCTGAAAATTCAGTTTTAACATCACAGGAAAAAGTTTACATTTTTTTAATAAAATTTTAAATATATTCAAATAGAAAAGTGTTATTTTATATTGTAATAATATTTCACAATTTGTACTGTATTTTTGATCAAATAAACATCGTCTAGGTGAGCATAAGAGACTTTTAAAATTCTTCCCACCTTCAAACATTTGAATGGTAATGTACAGAATATTCCAAACTGCAACTTCAGTAATTTAGTGGATGGGAAATTCATTAGAGAATAATTCCTTTAATAAAACATTTTAGTCTGTTCCTCACACAAATGATTCCTAAGATCTGAAATATCGTGCTTGAGTCATATAATGTTATGCTGGTTTTATGGTGACGATTTGTCCTTTTTGAGCTTAAACTGTTGCAAATTTAACTTGTGTGCAAAATTGGAATATCGCATAAAACATTTGCAAATAAAGCACTGTTTACATCCAGTGAGCTGAAGAGAACAAAATCGTCACTTCCTGTTAAACTGGTGCTAAATATTACTAAGAAAAATGGAAGTTGCTGCAGTAGGAGAAACCACTGCATATAATAATTTTGTATATAATAAATTACTTGCACCTCAGAGTACGCAGACGAAATGCAATAAAGTTATCTTGCTTTCGGATGCAAATGCCTGCTGTTTGGGAACACAGTTGTGTAAGACAGTTCTGGAAGGTAATTATACCGAACCACTTTGACGACAGAATTTGCTCAGGCATTTCAGACGCTGTGCAACGGGAACGGTCCACTGGTTGGTCCAGTTATGCCATCACAAGTCACATATCTTTTTTGATGTGCATTGAGGAATTAATTCAGTAAATGTGTATCCATCGCAGTTAATGCGCATGTTTTCCTATAAGATAAAATCATTTAATGCGCATTTTTAGAATTTACATGCATTTTGGCATTTTCATCCAGTGTTGTTTTTTTTAATGCGATATCCCAAAATGCCCATAAAAATAGGTGGATGGAAACATAGCTATTGTCACTATGAACTGCTGTTGTACTGAAAAGAGCTGCATGAAGATCCTTCAAAAATCTCCTTTTGTGTTCCAAGGAAAAAACTAAGCATACAGGTTTTAGGGTGAGTAACTCCTTTTTGGGTCAGCTACACAGCCTTGTATCTTTTATTTTGAAATGTTATAAATCCCACCAGGAGTTTATATTATACAGCAACACTCCTGGAATCTGAAAACCACCAAAGCTCAACTTTAAAAAAGAAAGATCGGTACAGAAAAAAGTTCTGCTTCCTAGCTCTCCATAACCTTACCCAGTCAAACATGCTGCACTGGATAAGCCATAAATCAAAGAGCGCCTGAGCTCCTGGCTCAGACCTTCCGACAGCAGGGAAAACCTCATTCTCGAGGACACAGCTGAATTCAGCCTTACAGAAACTGTCTCGGAGGATTCAGGTCTATGCAGGAAAAGATCCTCGATACAAGACGCAAGGATAAAGTGAAAGTCAGAGTCGCCCCTGCAACCCTCGCTTCTGCATGCAGAGATGACTTTTGTCAATAATAAACGTGCATCGTTTTTCAGACCATTCTGCCATCTTGAAAAACTCCCACAATGCCCTGCTCTCAAACCTGCAGTGACTAAATGCAGCATGAATGTTAAAGGACGAGTTCAACCAGAAACAAACTGATTATTCACTCACCTACATGTCGTTTCAAATGGTGTTGGTCATGCAAAGTTATTATTTAACTTCAGAAGATTTGAAATAAAGTCATATGGAGTGCTTTTATGGAGCTTTGGAACGACATGTGGGTGAATTTTCATATTTGGATGAATTGTTCCTTTAACATAACTCGATCACATGAGCAGATCAGGCTCGCTGGGAAATCTGCCGTCTGAGTGATCCGATGGACTCCATGCAGCTTAAAGTCAATACAGTGTAGAAACGTAAAAAGAAAAGTAGGGCTTCTAAAATGGTCCATTACAGTATTTAGCCCAGATAAAGGGCTTTCTTTAAAGTGAGGCCAGAGCCTTCGCACATGCATTTAAGACCTCTGAGAAATTTAAATAGCCACGACACATCGTTTAATAAGATCAATGCACTTTGGTTGCATCCATAAGACTACTCCATTTTCCAATGAGAATACAGTTTTCGCTTCCAAGCTCTCAAGGAACCGTATGCAAAAATTCAAGTTTCCCTCTGAGGTCAAATTAAAATATGAAATCTATTCCGACTAGAAATACGGCGAACGCTAATTCTACACTAAAGTCCTGACAAAAGTGCGTCTATCTAAAGGGACCATGCTGTATAGTTATGACCAATGTGAATTTCTTCCCCTTTTAAAAATCCGGAGGGAACGGAATAAAAAATATAAATATGCTTATGTTTTGCATATCAAGGAGAATCATGCTCAAAAAGGTGAGCCAGCATTTGGGTAGGCTGGACCAGGAAACCTTCAGACCCGTGCGCACAGCTGTGTGGTCGACCTGAAGCCACGTAACATACACGTTTACGGCGTCGAGGTTTTGTCAGAACAACCCTCTCTTGTGAAAATAGTTTGAAAAACTAAAAAGAAAATTTTTCCAGTTACAAATGACATTACATCCTGTTATCTGTTGAAGGCTAGTGCCGCTAACTTCAAAACAAACGAACAAACATACGTTAAATGACAACCTGCTTCTACATTACAAATTAAAAGGGCAAAGTCATGATTCACACAGAGAGCAAAATGACAGACACTAAAGGGCTCTTCGTTTGTCTGAGAACAAACAGCAACACACACACACACACACCCGCACATCAAGTGAAGTATTAACAGCTGGTTGTTGTCATGTCCTGGTCGTTTTATGTCCCCTCTTCAAGAGTTCAGGGAGAACTGGTCCTGTTCTATGGGCTTTTTCACCCAGGCACCCAGGCCCGCTTTGTGAAAGGCCTTGATGAGCGTTTGCTTCGCCGTGTGATACTCCACCGCTGCTTGTTTGGCTTCATGGTATGAGCTGGGCTTGGGCACTTTGATTCGCAGAGTCGACGAGAGCTGCCGAGAGGAAAAAAAAAGGACTATATGATGTTTTGTGTTTATTTTGTAATATAATGCAATACTCATTAAGCAGTTCAACTTTAAATTCAATAAATGAATTCAAATTAATTAATAAATAGAACAACATTTCTAAAAATAATACTGCTGTGAAATATAAATAAATATATATATATATATATATATATATATATATATATATATATATATATATATATATATATATATATATATATATATATATATATATATATATATTTATATATTTATTTATTTATTTCACAGCAGTATTAAACAAACTTTTATATATATATATATATATATATATATATATATATATATATATATATATATATATACATATATATATATATATAAAACATTAGGAATAACCCCAAATTTGGCACACACCAAATATCAAATAAAAACCAAATATCTATAGGAAAAATATATATTTAACTTTTTTTCCCCATGATACCACAATTACTCGAACATTAATGAAACAGACAGCCTATATATTAAGACCTACTGTAATGCACGGATCCAATATAATGTTACACATGTAATGTTTTTTCCCCCAACAGTTAACCAAAAGTTTACTTAAGATATAACAGATAATGTTTGCGTGAATATTCGCCATGAGAGATATTTTGAAATACTGTAATTCTTTGTATATGTGGATATCGGGAAGCGCCTTCGAGAAGCAAGCAGAGAAAACCTTTTTTCATGGACTAAGAAAAGGTACTCCTCTCAGAAAACATACAAATAAAGATACTTTTAGATGTTTAATTGCTATTTGGAGCATTGGGATCGCTAGACGAGGGCTTAATGAACTCATTTTTGTGAAAACCTCAAATTCAACATCTTTCACTTGTTTTGCCTGTAGCTCGAAATTAGCCCGTGTGCATTCCGACTCATTTTGTCAGCACAGGTCACACACACACACACACACACACACACACGTAACTATAATAGTGAACAACAATATAGCATGCTTCACATTTTGCTAAAAAATAATAATGATAATAAAAAAATATTTAACAATAATTATGTATATAATACATTTTTTATATATATACACTGGATATAATCTAAAATGTGCTGCGACTTACTGGCCATTTACAAAACACTGTTTTCAACTAAAAAACAAAACTTTTTACGAGTTTTTGCCATTCATTTACACGACAACGGCTTTTTGGGATCCTGAAAATGCAAACTTTTGAAAATGGGTTTCAAAGTGCAAGTTTTTGAATACGATACAGCTATGTCTCTGTGTAAACTACAAAAATGTGAATTTGTGAAAATGGTGATGTCATATGCATGTGTATTACATGTTCAGTCTATAGGCGCGTAGTGTTTCTTTACAAAGTGACATCGCCAACTACTGGCCTGGCTGCATAATACAGCGTTTTTTAATTGTTTTCACAGATCTGTGTGAACAGGAATCGAAAATGCAAAGGAAAAACTTTTTTACAGTTTTTAGTACATCGTTCCCTTATATTTGATTACACTTACAGTTTTTAATAAATATTGTTTATAAATGCCACTATATTTTTGTTTTATACTTATTTTTTCATTCTTGTTCTGTATACCATTAAATATAAAGGATTTGGTGTAGAGAGAGGTAACTAAATGTTTATAACGTGCTTCGCATTTCAAAATTTTGAAAAAACACAAGATGTGATAGTCGTACCTTAGTGTGTAGTGGCACCCAGCGGCTGTATAGGGCGTGCTTACAGAGACGTGAGGGTCTGCCCATGTCATCCTTGCCTGTGGTGGCGTTAATGACTTCTAGAGCCTGATCTCCCACCGTCCAGTTCACACTGAAGTTGGGGGCCTTTCCTGGCTGCCGGGCCTCAGCATTACTGATTCCTGCAGACACACAAATACACTCATCATAGTAGAAAACTAAACCCAGATGGCCTTGGTGCAAACATCCAGTGTGGCCCTTTTTATGCAGACGACTTGATATAACTAACATATTTCCTAAAATCCTGTATTTCAAGGCTCTATTTTTAATGAAAGAACACGGATAAAACAATGTGTTCAAGGTTGTTTATTCAGTGGATGTGTTAAAATGTAACTTTGCCGATCTTCAACCCGCTTTGTATTGTTACAATGTTGGTATTATATGTAAATGAATAATATTACTCATTCTACGTTTTACCTGGACAGAGAAATTCACGTTTGTCAGCAAAAGTGAGAAAACTACAGATTATATTTCTGCATATTTGTATTCCCGCCCATGGACAGTAGGATTTACAGAGGGTTATTAACAGAACAGTTAAATGTAAGGGTAGGTTTAGCACTGAAAATTTTATTATTCCATGTCTACTCTTTAAATAGCATTATGGTAATAATGGAACACTATGGTAACAGTTTTCTTAACTGTACATGACGCGTTTTGCTTTGGGCGGAACTGACAGAACAGCAGTTTATTTCAGTTTTTCCCCTCTGTTTGGCCTAAAACACTGTGTTCGTGGTCATACAGTTTGAAATGTTGACTATTTACGATTCTCTCCGTATTTACGATTCTTTGCAGCTTTTAGCCGCTGCCTAAAATGTGCTGGATCCTTCACTGGAAACCTAAAGTAACTTACTCCTGCTAAACATTTACTCTTTGCATTCTTGCACTCAGGAACAATATAAATTGACACCATTATGACTAAAAGTTTGCCAAGAGGTATTTCCAACTAAAGCAAGGCAGTATTTGACCCTGGTCAAGCGTATCCATAACAATTGGTGGGAGTGGCCTGGGACATGCCCAGTGCATTATGGGTGTTGATGTTTTCCTACCTATTTGGCAAAAGGGAAGACAGCAGCCTCATTTCTCTGTTTTCTCTACTCAGGTAGCACCGATTTCAAATTAGTTTCCGCCTTTCTACTGTATAGGCAGCCAAGTTTTATTAAAAGCCCATTTTGTCAGTGGTGAAGTACCCCTTTAAGCTTCAGGGTTCCAACACTTTGTAACCAATGAATGTCCGTGACTTACATGACCATTTCAGTAATCCAATATGTGGATTTTTTTTAAGGATTAATTATTGCTGGGGTGGATTTCCATTGGTATGTCAGCTAACAATAATTTGAATAAACTGATTTAAACAATTGTACTTATAGGTGTAAAGGTCTCCAATAAAATCCTAAACAACAGGACTGTGTCTTACACAACAACTCAAAAAAGGCAATACCCAGCCAACAAAAAAATGTTACAGAACAGACCGGACAGAAAACAGAAACTGTATTAACTGAATATTTACCTGAAGCAATGGTAATTCATTGAAAAACACTTTAGGGCTATATGGTATTATTTTAAACTGCTATTACTTTTATTCTTTAATATTTATATTCTTATTAAGTTTAAATTAATATTAAAATATATAAAATAGTATAATATGTAATTGTACAAAAATATTTCTATTAAGCATACAAAAAAAATGGCTCAATCCCTTTACTTATTACTACCTCTTTACTGGCAGACCAAGACGACAGGAACAAAAAGAGTTGACAAGTGCAGTTAGGAAGCATAGGTCGAGCATGTTATGCTTCAATCTCCCATAACACATCATCAAATGGAGATTTTCAGCAGTAAGCCATTAAAAGCAAGTTCTGCTAGGAATCTGATGTAACCCAGTGCAAAAACAGTGTTGGGTGTTTCTCATGAGGAACAAAAGTGAGAAAGGAAATGTTCTCTCCAGGAGCAGCCGACATCTCCCTGATGACGCTTTGAAACTTAAGCAAGTATTTCATGAGGAAACCTAAGTGTCTATACCCAGTGCTAGGTAGAAACTAGCTAAAAGTTGTGACACTACTAACTTAACGAAGTTTTTCAGAAGCATAAAAATAGCTCACCCATTTTTATGGGATCGATATCGGGGTTGATTATTCACTGATCGGTATCAGCTATTCTAAGCCCGATCCTTTATGTTACCTCTGCTGTCACGCATTTGTATTACAGTAGGTGGCGATGTGCGCCTTCAAGTGGGTTTGCCATCCGGCATTATAAGGAAAAGAAGCTCAAAGGTGCGTGAGTGACACGTGAGAACCAATAAGGTCTGTTATAGCGCGTCACGCGTCTGAGCTTCCGTGTTTGATGTGCACTTTTGTAACGAATCACTCAAGTGTCATTTATTTGCTATTTATTTTTGCCGTCAGACTATCTCAGATGTCGTTGCCATTACGCATTGCTAGGGTTGCATCTTGCTTCGGATTCCAGACTAGCATTCTGACACCGCGAGCTTCATGCTTTCTAACCTTAAATCCACAATTTTTTTTCTCTTTTTGTTGTAATTATTCTGCTTATTGTACATATAAAATACATGAAGTTTACATCAGTAGTCCCATATGCGTAATTGTGCCCACAGTATGTTTACAATGTCTACCATTGTAACAGATGTTTACCAAAATTCAAGCTCGGGAGTCTGTATTGGCAGTTTCTCAATATTCAATGACTCTGATCGGATCGGGGGCAAAAAACTTGATAGGGACATCCCTAATATATATAGTTTTTTACCATGTATAAAAATACGACTGATTAAATTCATTTCATTTGATAGTTGTGCATTTGCCTCTATACGCATCTTCAAAGTAGTTAGCTGTTTGTAAGTACATTTTCTAACCACTTTTAAAAGAGTAGCTAAAATGTAGATGAATCACTTTAAAATTCAAACACTGCTATAGGCTGAGTGGGATTACTTTTAAAAAGATTTAAAAAAATTGTGAGAGAGAATGAGGAAATCATCAGGGGCTTCTGCGATTTCAGGCATGGTATGAATTACTGAAACAGGCTGTCAGTGTGTGATGGTGAGATGAAGAGCCAATTCCAGTAATTTATCAAACCACGAGGAAATTGAAGGCGAGTGGAGGGAAAATGTCCATCTAGTAAATGGTAATACAATTTGACATTGGTGCCTTTTTCAATGATTTGAGAGTGAAAATGCGAGCCGGCCGTATGATGTTGTCTTACCGCTGAGCAGGGGTCGGTTGAGGGAAAATTGCTGGGGCAGGTCTTCGATGTCAGCAATCCGCTGGTACATGGCTCTGGAGAGATGATCAGCGTGATACAGGCTGCCCAGGATGATGCTGGAGAAGTAGAGGGGCTCAGTGAAGTAGCTCATCAGAGAGCCCTGGATGCCCACCACGTTCCACCTGTAAGAACAAACCCAAACACCTCAGATCAGGATTTCGCTTCTTCAAGACAAAGATTTCATATTGGACATCAAGTGGTAGCTTAACCCAATAAAAAGACTGTTCAAAAGGTAACAATAATCAACATAGTAATTTATTAATATTACTATGAATTGCATAGAACCAACAGTATGCAAAAAATAGAGTTTGAGTGGGTATGCAACAATAAAAGATAGTTATTTTAAACAATAATTATTTTTATTATATTTAATTATTATTAATTTATTATTAAATTAAACTTTTTTTTATGCATTTCGCATTGATTTCTCCCTGCTGTATGCAACCCCATAAGAACAGATCTGCGGCCCATTTATATAATTTATTATTCAATTTAATTATAATTTAAATATTTTTTCATTGGTATTTTGCAATGTTGCAATGCTGTATGCAACACCATCAGAACAGACCTGCGTCACATTTTTATTATAACAATTATTACATTTAATAATTTTATTATTGGCATTTTGCATTGTCCCCCCCCCCCCCCCCCATTGAATTTCTTTTAATTTCTTTTAAATTATTTTACAATTTTATTATTAATGTTTTGCATTGATTTGCCCTGCTGCTCACCATCAGAACAGACCTGCCAGCCAATTGTATTATATTTAATTATATGTTAATTATAATCATTATTATTACATTTAATTATAATGTAATTATATAATTAAATACCTTTTATATTTGGTATATAATACTTTCTATTATTGGTATTTTCAATATTTTTTCCTCTGCTGTATGCAGCATTAAAACTGCCTATTTTTGGGTCACGGTCCACCAGTTGACAACCACTGCATTTTACCGTTACTGCATTGACTCGGCTGTTTTTTTTAAAAGTTTGTTACTAGCCTGAAGTACTCCCAGCACATAATGGAGTCCTAATTTCACACCATCTAAAACACTAAAAATTACCATGTAGATGGAGCATATAAGACAATTAGGAACTACAAGAATCACAAAACATGAAAAACAACAGAGCAAAAAAAGCAATCTGGCCAGCAGCCCAGATGTGAATGATTTTCAGATGCCTGTTATATAAAAAAGCACGAGTGGATGAATTGTTCAATTAGCGCTGTTCTTCCAAACCACCTCATTTACGTCTTTACAGGTCCCAGACTCACCCACTGGGTCTCCCTCCTCAGCCATTCACAATCAAAAGGCCTAATCAAGCCCAAATCTGCTCCCCAAAACAACACCTGCTGTACGCGGCTGAAAAGATTCCAGACTCAAGTGATTGAAGATGTTCTTTTCAGCCTGACCAATCAACAGCCTCCGATGCCAGAAAGACACAGTTAAACTTTTGCTACTGTTAATACGACTAGCTTGTTAAAGCACCAGTCTCCTGTAGCCAAAAATATTGCAGTGTATTCAGTTACTGCTGGTGGTCAGATATCTATTGTACCTGCTAAACTAGATATCTTTTTAAAGATTTGAAGACACTATATCCTGGAAAACTTTTGACAAATCCAGTGATTATTTCATCCTTTAAAGTGTTCGTTTACGTTGCGTAGAAGCCAGCCAACCAGATAGGAATTGATGATTTTCACATAGTGCTTGTGAGTTTTTGTGTGCAATAGGCAACATGTGGTCAATGAATGGACTTCTGAGACTAGCCTATTACTGGAACACTTGATTCTGATCATATGACAAGGGCTCTAATCAAAAGAACTGTGATGCAAAAAAGCCACACATTGCATATCAGGGTAAGAACAAGCAACCTATAGGTTAAAAACCCAGTGGCACATAATAATTCACATGAATAATTCAGAGGTGGAAGAATTCAAAGCTGCAGCTAACATACAAGCATGGAATGGGTGCACACTACGATGCAAGCCTGCCTTTGATTTCCATAAAGACACGGCATATTCAGCAAAGATGCATTAAATGAATCAAGAGAGATATTAAAGAATTGTACTATTTCTAAAGAATCATGTGACACTGAAGACTGGAGTAACGGCTGCTGAAAATGTAGCTTTTGCATCACAGGAATAAATTACATTTTTAAAATATATTAAAATAGAAAACGATTATTTTAAACTGCAATATTTCAGAATATCATAACACTTTTTTACTGTATTTTTGATTAAAAGTGCACTGTGTAAATTTTAGCAGCAACAGAAAATTGTTTCAAAACGCTTATGCGTGTGTAACCAAGCATATCTATGAATTAATGAAATACATAAATTATGTAAAATGAATATTTCAATTATTTGATGAAACGTGTTAAAAGTATTTTACTACATTTAAATCAAAGTCAAATGTAAAAAAAGAATAAAAACTATTTAATTTACAGTTATTTATCAATTCAGGAAGTTTTTTTGCATTTACTTCAGTTCTAGGTTTGTTCTAAACAATAAAACAGAGATGATCAGGAAGAGGGTTTATGTATGATAGACTTAAAGGTGCAGTATGTGATTTTTAGCGGCATCTAGTGGTGAGGTTTTGAATTGCACCCCCCCTCCCTCCCTTTCGGAGCACATAGAGAAGCTACAGGACAAAAATGTCGTCGTCGGAGACAGCAGAGAGTAGCTAGCGCTCTGTAGAGCAGTTTGTCCGTTTAGGGCTACTGTAGAAACATGGTGGCGCAAAATGGTGACTTCACTGTAAGGGGACCCGCGGTGTATGTACATAAAAATGGCTCATTCTAAGGTAATAAAAAACATAATGGTTCATTATGTAAGGTCTTTATACACCACTGAAAACATAGTTATGTATATTATATTGTATTTCTGTCAATAGATCCTCATAAATACTACACACTGCACCTTTAAACTAAAGATAAACAAAAAGACATTATCTGTCATTTCAGCATGTTGCATGTTTTGGAGCTGCTGTTATTCTCATTTCAGACATGGCTGGATCAGCACCTTCCATTATAAATTCACAGGAACACCTTGCACCCGCTGTGTGTCCAAGTTTGAGACTCACATCTGGTCATGTTTCTAGCAGAGAAGGTATAGGCCCTGGCGGAGGAGACACAGCGTTCTATCAACACCACACGCTCATTCATCTCAGCAGATGGGCTGCTTTTCCTTGAGTGCGAGCTGTAAACATCAGTTCTGCTGTGTGTGAGTGCGTCAGACTGTCCCTGAGCAACACATAAACTAGCTCAGCCCTCACTAAACACCACTTTCCTCTGAAAACCAAAGCAATAAGGTGAAAAATTTGAAGCCCAAAAAAGGGAATCCATCCATTATAAAAGTAATACACACAAAAAATATCCATTATTAACATGTTATAAAGTAAAATATCTAGCTTCCGGCAGACCGCCTTCCGTATTCAACTTTCTTCGTATAATAAGTCATTATTGTGTCAGATGAGAATAGACATTACAAAAACTAGCTTTAGCAAGAAATATTTTGATTCAACATTGAATTTATTACACAAATATTTAAGGCTACAATGTAGCCATACATTTCTTTTTTCAGAAGCTGAAGTGGCATTTAGGCATATTTACACAGGCTGTTTAATGCAGCTCAAAGTTGGCATGAATGAGAATTTTTTTTTAAATTAAATGATACTCTAAATATGAAACGTAAACCCCCAGTAGGTGGCAGCAAGCTAGGTCACATTTACACTGCAGGTCTTGATGCCAAATTCCAATTTGTTGACTATATCCGATTTTTTATGACCAGCTTACATCTTTTAAAAGAGACCCATATCCGATATCTGCATTTACACTATAGACCAAGCCATCTTTACAATATTGTCGTTGAACTTCAGTTTTTGCGCTAGCTCTGTATATTTCAATGGCGTCGCTTTCGAAAAGTAATTAGCTGGTGCTTATTGTAGAGTTAACGAAAGTTCTCATGAGCATTGTAATGTTAGAATCAGATGTCATTTATGTCAGTAGACCGGGAAGATTTTAAAACGAGCGGGTCGTTCATAAATCTTTAAGATCTTATCTTCATGCTACATAAGGTCTATACATTTGGAGAAACAACCCAAGGTAGATATACAGACCAGGAAATGCTTAGGCTGAAAAGTAGAAACACTGTGATTTGCAATGGACACAGACAAAATGATAATACAAGCTTTTGCTTTCCGCATCAATTTTAAGGGTCAGAAAAACATTGGTCTAATAAGAGCCCTTGTTGCAGCCTGGGCGAATCGCTGTGGTTGGTGTCCACCCGAGTTGACATCATTCGCCACTGTCGCTTTTTCAATTACGCATGACTAGTATAGACAGGGGAATATCTGATCGGTCCGTTTACATGGTAGATGCAAATGCACGTATCCAATTCATATCAGATTTATTTCCACATGAATGAGGCCTGAAACCGATCTGAGAATATCGGAATTCATATGAATTTTTCCTGCTTACACATTTGTGGTTACAACCGGTCTCTGCCACATGGGAGGAAAAGAAAAAAAAAACACTTCTGATTTGGGTCACTTGAACCATGTAATGTAAATGCAGCCTTACTGTCTTAATGAGTGAGTCATTAAATTGATTCAGTCAACTGATTCATTCAAACGGCTGATTCATTCATTAAAGCAAGTGGCCGTCACTGAATCAACTGCTCACTCGATTCGTTAAAAACCACAGATTCGTTCAGTAATGAAACACTGCTGTGTGTTGCTCTGAGACACACAACTGTTCTGCTGTGGCTTTGTTTGGAACTATTTTCATTGGCGAAATTGAGCAAAAACAGACAATACTGTGTGATATTGCTAAACTATATCATGACAGAAGACAAAAACCCATAGAGACATTTTTTGCCCTCATATCTTTAACTTTAATTTAATTGCGTTCTAATAGGCTTCATCACACAGTTAGTCGCTGCCCTGCATCATGTTCATAACTAAACTACATGTAATGTAAGATGACTTGCATGTCTTGGCCGAGGCGGGGTGCATTAATCATTTTAACGCATTATTTTCCCCTAATTAATTGCACCAAATTTATGTTAAATTGACAGCACTAAAAAACTTTTAATAATTAAACAAATTCTGCAGTTTCAATGGGGGTCTACCATAATAAGAAATAACAAAAAATTAAAGTATAATTAAATAAGTAGAGACTGCAGGATGAGGATATATATGTACTACCGAGTGACAGTTAAAGTGTGTGTACACTTGGTATTCTCTCATTAGCAGAGACAGGACCTGTGCTCTTTGGTCAAAGCTGTCTCTGACATGTCCTTATCTCTCCGCTCACAGCTGCTGGGCGGCAGGGACAGACACATTGCTACATTGACCCCAGAGGATAAATGAACGCTCCCTCCTACACTGATAATGCTGTCTTCTTTATTTAACTAGGGTTATAGTAATGTTGAACCCATGCACCTCTTTCCCTGTCAATTATGAAGTCGGTAATAGCCAACGAGCAATTAAATTCACAAAGCCCTTGTTCTCTTCCCAACGGTGACAGGTACAGCATCTACCTAGTGCAGTGAGATTAACCAGAAGGTTCCAGACTACTGGTTTTGCTGAGCTGTCTATTATTCTAATGAAGAGGGCTGACAATAGCTCCACTCCAAAACTTAGTGAGCTGCTTAACTAGGTAGCATTTTTTTTTTTTTTAGATAATCAAGGTAGGCAGGAATATTATGCTCATTATGGCCAAATTTGAATGCAACATTACATCCTTTACAGAAGACATCCCACAATGCTTTGTGATGAGCTCAGTGAAGAGAATTAGAATATATTCTTATTTTGTAAAATAGCAAAAGAAAGAAAAATAAGTTTTATATGGTTATTAGTATGTATCATTATCCAAGTAAAATGCTAAAGCCAATTAGTTTAGGCTTTTTATAATTTTTTTTTAGAAGTGCACTGATGTTGGGCAAGAAGGCCTGGCTCGCAGTCTCCGCTCTAATTCATCCCAAAGGTGTTCTATCAGGTTGAGGTCAGGACGCTGTGTCAAGTCAAGTCAAACCAAACTCGCTCATCTGTGTCTTTATGGACCTTGCTTTGTGCACTGGTGCGCAGTCATGTTGGAACAGGAAGGGGCCATCCCCAAACTGTTCCCACAAAATTGGGAGCATGAAATTGTCCAAAATGTCTTGGTATGCTGAAGCATTAAGAGTTCCTTTTACTGGAACTAAGGGGCCAAGCCCAACCCCTGAAAAACAACCCCACACCACAATCCCCCCTCCAACAAACTTTACACTTGGCACAATGCAAGTACTTTACACGGCAAGTACCGTTCTCCTGACAACCGCCAAACTCAGACTCGTCCATCAGATTGCCAGACAGAGAAGCGTGATTCGTCAATCCAGACAACACGTCTCCAATGCTCTAGAGTCCAGTGGCGGTGTGCTTTACACCACTGCATCTGACGCTTTGCATTGCACTTGGTGATGTAAGGCTTGGATGCAGCTGCTCGGCCATGGAAACCCATTCCATGAAGCTCTCTACACACTGTTCTTGAGCCAATCTGAAGGCCACACGAAGTTTGGAGGTTTAATATTAATAATTAATCATTTTAAATAATTTGTAATATTATAACAACTAATAGCTAAAAACATCACTAACACTTCATGACATTAAGTGCAAAACATTACTGGCCCTGGGACATCCTTAAAACTAAGCAACTGGTAACTATTAGTGTTGTTGCTGAGCATCAGTTGTCTATATAGGCAGCAGACAGCAAGGCAAGCTCACTAGGTTTTGGAACAGGACTCATACGTACACGTGTGTTAACATTCTACCAGTTACCTTGCAATTTTGTCACTGCATGACATCGTAAGCAGGCGCTCCCCCTGCAGAACTCCGTCCCATGTCTGTATGGTGTTACTAGAGCGCACCGGGATGGTTCCCTCTCCAGACTCGATCTTGGTTCTCAGTTGGCCCCTTGCCTTCCTGTTGGGGTGTCTGTCTCCCTGGTCTGAGGAGAACAGAGTTAAAGAAACATTTTAAAAGAATGAGGGGCACTTCCAGGAAATGTTTCTGAAAATGTTAATCTACTTCAATTAAACAACAGATTTAATCAGCCAACAAGAATAACTTAAAGAAGAGTAATTGTTTTTTTGCTTCAGCTGAATAAGCGACACTCAAGAGCAGAATTAATCAGGCCAAAAGGGGAGTGGACAAAGCCAGCTAATTAAAAACATTGATGAAATTTGTTTTTGAAATGCAGTCAGACAGTCAAGTGAAATTATAATGAAATGCGACCTGATCATAAGAGGGCCCCATACTGATCTTAATTGAACAACTATTCAGTTTTGATTTGAGTAAGTGTTTGAGTAAATTAAAGTCCTCATCCACCTCCCGCTAAATCATGCATAAAGAATAGTTTGATTGAATAAAGACTCAGTTTCACCCTCTACGCCCGCCTCGTGAGGAGAGAAGATCCGAGCGTCTCCACAGGGCGACGTGCTGATGTAAAGATGAAACTGGACGTTGTCTTTCAGCCGGAAGCCACGTTTGTCACACTGCGTGAATATGGACTTTTGGTGCTCCTCTTTATTGTTGCTAAATTTAGAGAGAAACAAAACAAAAATCAAATGTTCCCCTCTCTCTCTGTGGTATATTTGTTGCAATACATTGTATGGGTCAAAATTATAGATTTTTCTGTTATGCCAAAAATCATTAGGATATTAAGTAAAGATCATGTTCCATGACGATATTTTGTAAATGTCCTACCATAAATACATAAATTGTTATTATTAGTAATATGCATTGCTAAGGACTTTGGACAACTTAAAAAGGCGATTTTTTTTTTTGCAGATTACAGATGTATCTCTGCCAAATATTGTCCTATCCTAACAAACCATACATCAATGGGAAGCTTATTTATTCAGCTTTCAGATTTTCAGATTTAAAACTTTTTGACCCTTATGACTGGTTTTGTGGTCCAGGGTCATATATATATATACACACACATGTATATACATCATTATATTCATTATACACACACACATACATACAGTGGTGGTCATTTATTGGCACCCCTGGTAAATATGATCAAATATGGATGTAAAAAATGAATCTGCATTGTTTATCCTTTTGATCTTTTATTCAAAATTCGCAAAAATCGAACCTTTCATTGAAGTAAAAGAATGGAAAGTGGGGGGTAAATCGCATTATGAAATAAATGCTTTTCTCCAAAACACGTTGGCCACAATTATTGGCACCCCTAGAATGTTTTAAGTATATTCCCATTAATATTTACATTTTTTAGTACACCAGGGTGACTAGGAACATGAAATTGTCTAGCTATGACGTCTTGTTTCACAGGAGTATAAATATGAGGAAACACAAAAGCCAAATTCCCTTAATCATTCAACACAATGAGTAAAGCCAAAGAATTTAGTTCTGATGTGCAGCAAAAGATTGAGTTTCACAAAATAGAAAGTGGCTGTAAGAAAATGGCTAAAGCATTGAAAATCCCCATTTCCACCATCAGGGCAATAATAAAGAAGTTCCAATCAACTAAAGAATCTGCCTGGAAGAGGACGTGTGTCTATATTGTCTTAATGCTCGGCGGGGAGGAGAGTATGAGTGGCCAAAGACTCTCCAAGGATCACAGATGGAGAATCGCAGAAATCAGTTGAGTCTTGGGGTCAGAAAGCCTAAAAAAATAATAATCAAACAACCCCTACATCACCACATGTTGTTTGGGAGGGATTCAAGAAAAATCCTTCTTGCTCATCCAGAAACAAACTCCAGCATATTCAGTTGTCAGACACGACTGGAAATTCAAAAGGGACCTGGTTCTGTGGTCAGATGAAACTATAAAAAGAGCTTTTTGGCAGCAAACCCACCAAATGGGTTTGGTGCAACAGGGATAAAAAGTACCCCATGCCCACGGTTAAACATACCGCTGGATCTTTAATGTTGTGGGCCTATTTTTTTGCTGGAGGTCCTGAACATCTTGTTCAGATACATGGTATAATGGATTCTAGTAAATACCAACAGATAAAAAATCAAAACCTGACGGCCTCTGCTAGAAATCTTATAATGTGCCGTGGTTGGATCTTCCATCAGGACAACGATCCAAAACAAACATCAAAATCAACACACAAATGTGTCACTGAAGCTTCTTCCATTACCATCCCAGTCCCCTGACCTGAACCCTATAGAAAATGAGTGGGGTGAACTGAAGAGAAGAAGCACCAACATGGATCTGGGAATCTAAAGGATCTGGAGAGATTCTGTATGGAGGAATGGTCTCTGATCTCTTGTCAGGTGTTGTCCAAACTCATCAGGCATTATAGAAGAAGACTCAGAGCTGTTATCTTGGCAAAAGGACATTGAAAAAAGTATTTAATAAAAGGGTGCCAACAATTGTGCCAACGTGTTTTGGAGAAAATCATTTATTTCATAATGTGATTTACCCCCCACTTTCAATTCTTTTACTTCAATGAAAGGTTAGATCTTTGTGATTTTTTTTTAATAAAAGATCAAAAGGATAAACAATGCAGATTTATTTTTACAGCCATATTTGATCATATTTACCAGGGGTGCCAATAATTCTGACCACCATACATCACAGCATTTGGTGGTTTAACACATTACAAAAGGCTATATCACAACTAAATAAATGTATTTGTACAAATGGTCAATACATAATTATTATTATTATTAAAAAAACACCAAATACTGTGATTTAATTAAATAAATGCAAATATATCCATACTAACATTTCATTATCATTATTATTATATTTTTAAATATATTTTTATATTTTACATTTATATAGCATTTGGTGGTTTAATAAATTGCAAAAGGCCATTTCATGATTAATCACAATTCATTTTGCATCTCTATCTAAAACTGTATACAATAACAAAATGTTAAATTAAAACCCGTTTATGAGTTTAATTTCCCTTTCTGCTAGACTAAACATCATCCATCATGCTATGATGACAAATGAGACATACACAGACATGCAAGACAGTGAAGGCGGCGTCTCACCTTAAGAAGTGCTCCAGCTGCATGTAGAGATACCTGATCAGGGAGCGACGAGCAATGATTTCAGCGTGACAGTCGTTGAGCGCCAGGCCACGGTCGCTCATATACTCGCCGTTTATACACTTGGTTCCTGTGGAGACGCAGATGACCTGAGCGTCCTTGACATCAGTGCCTGAGTTAAAAGCAGGAGGAAACATACCAGGACTGAATACTGAACAAAAAATAAATAAATAAATAATTCACACAACACTCACTCACATGTGAAAACTATTTTGAAATCTAGGAATATATAGAAATGTAAAGTTTGTAAAAGTAGACTTCATTTCAAGTACATGAAATACCATCATGCAGTCAGTGAGTGATTCATTAGGGGGATTAAAAAAAGATTACTAATGAGTTCAAATCTTCTGGACAGATTACTTGTAAAAAACTTTAAATGGGACCATTTCTGAATAAGAACTTCTTAAAACTTCAGTTCTAATTCCTATGCAGAACTCTACCTGTTGTCATGACAACACCCGCCAGAACTTTCCGCCGTGCATGTGGAGACGTGAAGTTGTCAGTGAGCTCGCTGAATTTGTCCACAACCAGACGAGAAACGGCATCTGCAAGAACCTGGTAAAGAACAAACAGCTGTCAGACTCCATAATACATGAACACACATGAAAACATCTTTGATACCGCTACAGGCAGACATGGAATATGAAAACAGTACCGACTTCATGACATAAAAACATCAAGTCATCCTCACCCTTTTTATCCTCTCCCCTTCAACAAACTTGCATTAATATGTAATACACACTTCTCATGATTTAATTAATTCCTGATAGATAAAATCAAGTCAAGGCCCTACATGTTTTTCTTTGTTGAATATGCTTTTCTAACTCAGAAATATTCAAGATTAAAAGTAGAGGTTTTACACTGAGTTTCAACACAAAACAGTACAGACAATTATACTGATTTGTAAAAGAATGAACAAATGAAATTTCATTCAATTGACCCTGCCCTCTATGGATGACTGTAAAGCAGAATTTACCGTAGACCTCAGATTCACCTTCTGCTGCTGCAATATAATATCAATATTTCATCGAAACCCTTCAGGCACCTCGGTGATTCCTTTCCGCTAACAGTGCCCTCCACTTCACATTCCTTAATATGCTGGAAAATGATTATGCCAAGGAAAAATCAATGGCCGAATGGGCACGAATTAGAGACATTAGTCTAACATTGCTTCCCAAATACTTCAGAGTCACTCAGTCGGAGTCGGCTAATGGGAGTTTTAAGCGGAGCATCCCGATACATTATCAGGAGATGGCGAAATCTCCCACCGAACAGAAGGCTGTGTTTTTTTCTCATGATAAAACACACTAGTTTCCACCATCATCTTTATTTGCTTTCATTTTCCATTAGCGCCTGGGGAGAGATGACAGGAAATTCACTGGCCAACTAGACGCTGACAGATTTCACAGGAGAGCAGTAGGAAACTAAGAAAGTGGATAAAAGGAGGCTAACGCAGAGATAAAAAACATTTCAAAGACAAATAACATTCTTGAGAATGTTTCCTATAGAAATGCAAATTTATAAATTTAGCAATTTATTAAACCACCAAATGCTATATACATGTAAAATATTAATATTTAAAATAAAATAAAAAAATAATTAAATATATTTAAAATAATAAAAATGATAATATTAGAGCGGTCAATTTAATATGTTAATTATGAAAAAAAAATGTGTTCAAATGATTAATGCGTTTAACTGACTGTGTGATGAAGCATATAAGAATGCAGTTAAAATGCCACTAAAATTCAAGATATGAATGCAAAAACTGCCCCCTCTATGGGTTTTTTTTATATAACATGGTATAGTTTTGCAATATCTCACAATATTGTCTGTGTTTGCTCAATTTCGCCAATGAAAATAGTTCCAAACAAAGCCACAGCAGAACTGTCGTGAGTCTCCGAGCAACACGCAGTGGTGTTTCGTGACTGAATGAATCTGTGGGTTTTAACGAATTGAGTGAGCAGTTGATTCAGTGACTCATAAAGATGGTCACTTGCTTCGTTCCTGAATGAATCAGTTGAATGAATGACTGAATGACTCATTAAGACATGGCTTTAGTTTCATATTTAGAGTTTTTCACTCATATTCATGGCACCTCTGAGCTGCATTAAAGTATGTGTAAAAAAATGGCATGGCCACATTGTAGCCTTAAAAGTTTATGTGTAATACATTCTGTTGAATCAAAATATTTCTTTCTAAAGCTACTTTTTATGTAATATCTATTCAATTATTTTCTCATCTAACACAATAACAACTTTAAATGATCTTTTGGTGTGTGATTAAATTAATCGCAAATTAACAAATTAATAAAATTAACAGCCCTGATATATATTATATGTGTGAATTTTATGCAAATTACTATAAAAGTAATTTTATATAGTAATTTTGTATCATTTTTATATAGTCCAATAAACAAACTTAATATTATTAATGCTGTTAATAGATAGAAACCCCTAATTAAATCGCACATTTTTCTGCAATCAATCGCAATAAATCACACCTAACATTAATGCTTTTAATATATATTTATATTGTAATAATTTGACATTTAATCTGCAAATGAATGTAGAAAAACATTTTAAATATTTGTTTAATGGCATCTTTTTTTGAAAGAAGGCCAGCATCACCGATACCAATACTGCTACTGATGTCTCTATGAAATTGATTCCCCCCCTCAATTTTAGCCATTATAGCAATCCAGGATTACAGTATAATTGAAAGCTATCGATTTTAACATTTATTAGGCTTTAAAAAAAAGTAACAACTTTTAATTTAAGTGAACTTAAAACAATCTTCACATAAACCCATTGTAATAAATGTCACATTTACCTGTGCACTTCAATATATCAGGGCTCAATTTATTCTATTGGCCCAGTTAGACCAGTTCAGATTTTTACTTGTCCTGTCACAAAAAGTTATAGTTTTCATTGTTTTTGACACATGTAACCTTGTAAACAGTGCTTTAAGATTTCCAGGTAGGTCTAACAGGTAGGATGTATACAGAAATTAAATATAAAGTTATCAAACACTTTACAGTCTTCACTGCATAAATTATAAATTAAATATAGAATAATCCTTATTAATGCTACAAAAGTTATTCAGTCAAGGGCAGTGAGTGATTTTCTCTTTTTCTTTTGATTATCGTATCAGACTGACAGACAGTAGCAGGTTTATTATGCTGCTGTCACTTTAAGACATGCTGCACATGAAACGGTCTGACACACATTCCATTTTCTCACAACTCTATGTTCATTTAAGACTTAATTTAACTCATTTAAGACTGTGCTTACGAGGATACTCAACAAAACGGGCCTTTAGGCATAATTTAAAAAGTCCGTTCAAGCACTGTCCGAAGCAGCTTTCTGTGCGCACAAGTGTGTGTGTGTGCAACACAGATGGGAGATTCACAGACGAGTGCCAGTACCGCACTGTATTCTCTGTGTCTTATCGCACTTGAATGGTTTAATATATTTGCATGAATAAGAGTGTGATCATATAAAATGTAACGCTAGCCTAAGGATGACGGAACAAAACGGATACTGTAAAAATATTTTAGTGTGTTAAACTGAACATTTTTTAAATCGCATGAGTTAATTTTGACAGCAATAAATATTATATAATACAATATTATATACTGTAGCAAATTTTATATATCATTTATAACTTTGAGTTTAAGTAATTTTATAAGTAATGGTAACAAGTGATATCACAATATAATGTCCTTTTATGACATTTAGCTAAAAGCACACAATCCATCCCAGAGCCCATCTTCATTTCCATTAGTCTTTGATCCTAATTAAGATGGCCATAATGGCCTATAGCATTCAACCTTTCATCCTTGATGTAAAGTCAGTACGTATAGCCACATGAGTGCAGGAAAAACTAAAACGATCAGTTGTCCCGTGATGAGAGTCTATTTAACCTCTTGCCATCTGGTTAAAACAAACACTCTGGTCTCATATTGACAACATGTTAAATTTGTGGGTATCAGATTAGGAATGGATAATGGGGTTTTGCATTCATGGTGCTGTACGTGTCACACAGACAGACAGCCCAAGAGCAATCAGCATCAGAGACAAAACATGCGGCTGACAGGTCTGCTCTTTAGTGGACAGGTAGTGGGCAGGCTGAAACAAAATGTTCTTGTTTTGACACGGTTCAGAGGAAGATGTTAATTAAGATTGGGTCGCTTCCAGGCCTGGCCTTATCTCAAAAGCAGGATTAACAGAGGATTTTAGAAATGTGTAAATAGACGTCTTCTCACACAAACGCCAGTCGTTGGTCATTTCGGCTCACTGTGTTGTTTCACTGGTAGGGGTGAGCAATTATTGAATATGCATGACATATTCACAATGCTCTGCTAGAGACATGACATTAAGCAACATTTTGTATACCATAATGATTGAACATTATGATCAAAATTATTTGGCCACTAAAATTTCCTAAAAGGGTAGTATGACTTTAACAAAATGAATCAGTTCAGTGTATCAAGTGTATCAATTTAGATTTTGTTTGTTTGAAAAACTCAAAAATGCTCAGTCACAAGATGCCGTTTTTTTAATATTATTTTTTTTTTAGCAAAAATATATGTAGATCAATTACTATGTGTTATGTTGGTACATATAATGAAAATTATTAAAATCTCTGAATACAAAACAAAAAGTAATATATAAAGACCCTTTATATATTCTGCATATACAATATATATATTCAGATACCAGATATAATTTTTTACTAGTGGGTGCAGGACATTATAGTTCATTATCAAGATTAATTTGTTCTGACACAGTTTAACTGAGTTCTTGTCGTATTTTATTACCATTTTATAAACTATAGCAAATAAACTGTGATGATGTGAGAAAATGTTGAAGGTGTCTGAATAAATTTTGGTTTGACTGCATATATTACAAGTTTTTTTTTATTATTTTTTTTTTTATTTCACACAATCCATCCCAATGTTTTAACAGAGCCATTCTTCATTTCCATTAGGCTTTGTTCTTAATGAAAATGGCCATAATGTGCCGGCGTAGCGCATCACGGCATTAAGGCTTAGACGATGATCTCTGATAAACTTAAATGGATCAGAAACTTCAACTAAAAATTTTTGAGATGTGAAAGACCGATGTCTGATATTTATTAGATTGTTACACATCAGATACAATCAGACTTTATCAGACAGTCTGATGTGTGTATTTAAAGGAAGTTCACAGTACAATAATTTTTTTTAATGAGGTTCAACATTAAAGTAGTTTCTGCAGTGCTTGTGAAAATATTCTATAACTTTTATTAAACTATAACTGTAATGCAATTTCCTTGTATAATACTTCCAGTCGAGGCCTGCCTATCTCTAGGGTATAAATAAACCATTACTATACTGATGCATAGCTAGCTATTAATAATTAAAGTCTCTCAAAAAAAAACTGGTGAATAAACAAAAGGGTTAAAGGCCGTTTATGAAACATGGGAATTGATTTGCCAATGTTGTACTATATCTAGCTGTTTTTAATGCTAGAATCCAACCCTCATCTATATGCCTGCCTGCGTCTCAATGTTGCTCATAACATCTAGCATTTTTTAACACAACAACATCTCTGTGTGAATGACCCCTTAAAGGGTTAGTTCACCCAAAAATAACAATTCTGTTATTAATTATTCACCCTCATGTCGTTCCAAACCCATAAGACCTTCGTTCATCTTCGTAAACACAAATGAGGATATTTTTGATGAAATCCGAGAGCTTTCTGACCCCTCCATAGAGAGCAATTTAATTAACACTTCCAAGGCCCAGAAAGGTAGTAAAGACATCGTTAAAATCGTCCATGTGCAAAAACAAACAAAAATAAATGTATTCAACAATTTCTTCTAGCCTGTGTCAAAAAGGGCAGCGCTTCCTAGTTCTAAGGCAGAGCGACTCGTGCGCATGTGTTATGGTGCTCACGTGAACAGCGTCGGCCAATAGTAAGCCGGCGTTCTGGAAGTGCTGCGCTGTTTACACTGCATCAACTGCATCAACAGCATTAGAGTCTGACACAGGCTAGAAGTAATTGTTGAATAAAGTTGTTATTTTGTTTGTTTTTTGCGCACAAAAAGTATTCTCTTCGCCTTATAAAATTAAGGTTGAACCAATGGAGTCACATGGACTATTTTAACGATGTCTTTACTACCTTTCTGGACCTTGAAAATGTTAATTAAATAGCTGTCTATGGAGCGGTCTGAGAGCTCGCGGATTTCATCAAAAATATCTTCATTTGTGTTCTGAAGATGAACGAAGGTCTTACGGGTTTGGAATGACATGAGGGTGAGGAATTAATGACAGAATTTTTGGGTGAACTACCCCTTTAAGATACATCAATCATTATGTGTAGCCAAGTTTTCAGGCTAATCCTAAAACTAAGGCGAATCCGAGGTGTAGATCTCTTACCTGTGGCAGGTGCAGCTGTAGGCCCTCTCTTGGGATGGGTTGACGTGACGGGGTCTGGTCCAGTTGCATGTTGAAGAGCGCCGACAGAGCCGCCTGGGCAGCCCGGGCTTTAGCGAGTTTCTTATTTCGGCCTGAGCCCTCAAACGTCTGCGAGTCCACAGTCACCGACATCACAAAGTTCTTAGCATGGCTCTCCCCGCTCTCCGACACAAACTCGTATTTGAGGCCTGGCCGCAGCTCATTGAGAATCATGACGGGGTTCTTGCCGCTGGTCGAGGAGGTGAAGGAGGAGGGTTGTGGCAGGGGCGCCTGCACAAGGCTGTTCGTACCTGGCGCCTGGGGCACGGGATACTCTCCCAGCGGGTTTAAGGAGCCGTTGCCATTGGAGCCCAGAAAAAATGATTCCTCAGGCGGTGCCGGCGTCTCAAACCCGTTGAAGAGCATGTCAGGGAAGTCAGCCTGGTCGGAGGTGAAATCCGTGTTGACGGTGAGCGTACGGCCCATGGCCAGGTGCGCCTCAGATGCGTTAGGGAACTGAACAAAGGAACGCAGGGCCTTCTCAGCGGCATTCAGCTTGGCCTTTTTCTTTGTGGGCCCCGATCCCTCGAACAACTGCCCGTTTACCTCGACGGTCATGACGAAAACCGGCGCATGGACCGGGCCGGTCTGCGAGAGAAGCTTGTACTGCAAGCCTGGTTTGATCTCGTTCAGCTGCATCAGGGCGTTCTTAGGCAGAACCGGCCCTGGCGTTTTCTTACGTTTCTTGGCTCTGAATTTCGAGTGTGCATGGCCATTGTTGCCCTCCTCCAGGGGGCGCTTGCGACCCCCTCCTCCACTACCGTTTGGGAGCTGCTCCACCAGGCCAGCTCCCTCCTTAGAAGAGACGTTGTCCAGGTTGCGGTTTTCCTTTACGTCGGTGCTGCATGAACCTGCGGTGCCCAGAAAGAGTAACTTACAACGCCTTCGTTGCAGGATCTTGTAAATGTAAAATTTATAGATTCCTTTATCTTTCTTTGTAACCAAACAAGTGATGTGTGTTCCTTTTTTGTGTGCCGAGGTATGCTAGCATGATACAATTTTAGACTAATCTTGTGAAACTTCAATATGAGAGGAATTTCGGTGATGACACCAAAAAAAAACAGATTAATTAACATAATTAAGGAAGACCATGAGGTATGAAATCTAAATGATCATAATCATCAGTTTAATTTAAAGTACAATTTGAGCATTCAGTTTTGCAGGCAATGGCTCGAGCCGAGTCAATCAATCATCTCATTGGAGATAAAATATGTTCTAATAGGGAACAGAAACCAAAGCTTTAAAATCCTAATAACTAATTAAATGAGGCTCTTTTTGAGTGACAAATGCACTTTTTCAGGTCCCTCCATATAAATGGTGGCTATAAAACACCAATAAAATTGGGTTTACAATAAAGTTACATTTTAGTTTTTAGTGTGGCGTTTTGTGAATTTCACATTTGTCAAGAACAGCATCATATTTCAACCCAAAATCAAAAGAAAAAAAAAACTGTCAAAAAATAGTCACAATAGGGCTGTCAATCATTAAAAGATTTAAATTGTGGTTCATCTTTAATCTGTTCCTTTAAAATACATATAAAATAAAAAATATGCCTACATGCAATTATTAGGTATTATGTGCATGACATTTAATATTTGTGCAATAGTGCGCTTCACTCATCTGAAGGTTTCAACAACAACAAAAAAAAAACATCTAATTAAATAAATGCTGTAATTAAAAAAAAATACAGTATGACAATAAGGCAGCATATTTGATCATTAATGTGTTAACTGTGAGAGCAAAAAAATGGCCTTAAAAATTAGACATGGTTTTCTGAATGCAAAATAAAATTTTATTTTATTTAGATTTTGGGGTGAAATAGGAGGGCATGTTTTCATGAAAAAATTTTTTTCGTGTGTATATTTACAGGTCACAATTGTTTTCCCTTAATAAGAAGGTCTTGCAGAGGAAACACACATCATCATGTCCTGTTGACAAAGCTGATGGAACTTTGGCTAAATTTTCATTTATAACATCCTTCAGCAAAAGCTCGCTAGGTTACTGCTTTCAGTGCTCTGGTAGAGAGAGAACAGCGTCCATGAACAGTAGGGGAACAGAGTAAGAGCGCTCTGCAAACAGTAGGAGAAACAGGGTGGATAAGGGAGTGGGTGCAAGGCAGGAGAAATAAATAAAATCAAGATATCTGAGAAGAGAGAAAGTCGTGTGAGGGAAAATGAAGGGGTGGGGGGGGGGGGGGGGGGGTGTCGGTGAGCAAGAAAGAGAACGTGGAGGACAAAGAAAAAGAGAGAGACAAAATACAGTCTGGAGAACAATCTGAAAATCAAAACCCTTATTATACGCGTCAAATTTTAATGCACATATCCATATCTCACACACACACACACACACACACAGACACACACACACACACACAGACACACACACACAGACACACACACACAGACACAGACACACACACACAGACACACACACACAGACACACACACACAGACACACACACACAGACACACACACACAGACACACACACACAGACACACACACACAGACACAGACACACAGACACAGACACAGACACAGACACAGACACAGACACAGACACAGACACAGACACAGACATAGGTGGCTTTTGGGAGCATTCCATAGGCGTAATGGTTTTTATACTTTACAAACTGTATATTCTAGCCCCCCTACACTAACCCTACCGCTAAACCTACCCATCACACAAAACTTTCAGTGTTTTTAAATTTTTAATAAAATATCGTTTAGTATGTTTATTTTGAATTACAAGGACATTGGCATGTTCTCATAATGTAGGGGACGTGGCCTGAAACCTGAATACAAACTCATAATGTAGGTCAAATCAGTGCACACATGCGCACACACACACACGCGCGCTCATGTAAGCGATTAAGGATGGAAATCACTTTTTCTAAAACAACGGCTCTGTTCCAAAACCTAGTGAGATGTCTACAATAGGTAGGCCACTCCAAATGTACTTTTATAATCCATTCATAACAAAAAAGATCTGCAAAACATTCAAACTAATGTACTATTTAGCTTTTTTTTTGCATGCTTTTTTTCCAGTCGAATCTCTGCTTGCCAAAACTTGTTTCAAACTTTTGAGGCTAAATTGCAGTTTAGATGTGTCCTTAGAAGTAGACACCAAAGCAGGTCACTAGCTTTCAGAACAGAGTAAATTTTACACTATCAACAAAGAATGCCCAAACGATTTGTGCAATGCAACTTCAACTTTAACAGCCTGGAAAAACAAAAACAGCTTCAAGTTTACGAGAGATATTAAAGTTCAGTTTATTTATAGACCTGCCAAAAAATTAAATCAATTGCACATGCTGTAAAAGCATCAAGTCCTAAAAACTGCACTTACTTAACCAGTAAAATGCACTGGCTCACTAAAGAGTAAAGTAATGTAAAAGCGAACACCTGCAATGGCACCAACAGCTTAAATCAGACGGTAATGGGAGCCATGAACTTCAATGTCTTCAATGTGCACAAAGGTCCAGAACCAGCAAAGTGCACCAATTACTTTTGTGTGTGTTAGCAAATGTCAGAAAGTCCACCATGTTGATTCTTGATTGGTGCATGCCACGGTAATGTAGTCGAATGCATTTCTTATTAAAAATCTATGAAATTCCTATGGAGAAAATGAATGGGAAAACACGGGTAAGGCTGCTAAAAATGGGAGCGAAAAAAACAACTTGTTGGTCTTTCACTCAATAGGGGTGGAAAATCTGGTGCTGAATGAGCGTATATAACCATCACTCTTGCCAAGCAATGAATTGCTGCCCAAAATCCTGTAGTTTCCTGCTCCTAACGTCTAAACCTGATAGAGAAATATGCACTGTCAGAGATAGAAAGCTTTTGGATATCAAGTACGCTTATCGGCAGAAAATCTAAATAAGAAAACGTCCGCTTCGCTACAGATCCGCAATAAATGACGGGCCCTCCATTGTCAGTGGCTCTAAACAGAAGCTGCAGAGTGACGGGACAATAGAGGGTTACATTTCCTCTGGGTTAACAACTCTTCCCAGAATCTTCTATTCATAGCATCGCTGAATAAAGAGGAACGGGACTCCGAGACACCGGAGGAACGCTGTGTATTTCTCCAGTCTTGAGTCCAATCAGTCTTCTTTGATCACATTCAAGTGTAAAGCAAAATGAATTAGGGAATGCAAAATTTCTAAGCATCTAGAGATTTTTTTGCACTACCTTGCTTTAAACCACTGATAATTTATTTATGTTTTAAAACAAATGAAACTATAATTGTTTTATATATTTCATTTTTATTCAGCTACCATTTTTTAGCTAAATTTGCAGTGGCACAAAAACGAATGCTGTAGAAAAATGACACTTAAAGAAATAGTTCACCCAAAAATGAAAATTCTGTCATCATTTACTCACTGTCATGACGTTTTATGATGTATTCTTCTGTGGAACACAAAAGAAAAAAAATGGAGAGAAGTCAGTACAATAAAAGTGAATGGGGTTCAATGTAGTTTGGACCCCAATGTTCTTCCTTTGTGTTTCATAAAGTAAGTCATAAAATGTGAGTAAATGAAGATTCATGTTTGGGTGAACCATCCCTTTAAACAAGATTTAGAAGCAAATCAATTTGGAATTGGACATGCTTGAAAGGTAGAAGGTGTAACACCCAATACACAATGCAAGCAAGCCACGGGATAAAATTAGAATGTTTTGCTGTATGTGGATAAATCTTATATATGCCTGATATATGTTTAAATGAATATAAATATTTAAATATTTGTTCATCCAACACATTAAACATCAACCAAAATGTTACTTTGTTGACTAAAATTTGAGACAGATGAAAATTACTAAACATTTCCAATTCCTTTTCAAAAATAATAATAATAAACGTGTCTGTAAAAAAAATAAAAGAAGTGGTCTGAACACGGACTGAAATTTCAATGTAAAAATTTGGCCCATGTCTAAACACTCTAAACATCTGTGCTGGGATTGTTTAGCGTGATGGGTGTGTAGAGGGACAGGAAGGCACATGAACTGTTCACTAAATGACACATCAGTTAAGGGGGGTGCACAGGGCTCTGTGCTGGAATGGAGGGTTTGGGGTTCAGCTATGGGCACTCACTCATGTTCTCTTCTTCATCAACATCCATGGTGGTGAAACGCCTCGACTGGCCCTGCGCTTGCTGAGCCCCAGCCACACCTGACAGAAAGACAGAGAAAAAGAGATCATCATTAGTGCTGTCTGCTAAAGAAAGCTAAAAAAAAATATAATCACAGTTATTTCTGCTTGACCTTGGGGTTAGTGACTTCAACAAACCCCAGATAATAAGCATTCACCATGATAATAAGCAAAATTCACCATGCAACACATGATGACCATTTGTGCTACAGACATGAATGACAAAATTGATTGAATTCATAATTTTCACCTGGTGGATGGAAAATATTCCATAGATTTACATAAGCCACATTTCCACTGCAGGAACTTTCTCCAGGAACAAGGGACTTTGAGGTGGTACTCTATATGTTTCGACCGCAGGAACCAGGGTCTAAATGAAGTTTCGGGTAAAAATTTCCCCCTCAAAAAGTCCCTGCTCGGGAGGTAGTACTTTTTCAAAGTTCAGGAACTTTTTGGGGGTGGGACTTGAGCGCTGAACATGCTGATTGGTTGAGTTCATGCAGCATTTTATTTCAACCGCCAGTTTTAAAAGTCTGCGGTGCATGCAGTAAGAGTTGTTTGCTTTTCAAATCGAATTAAAAAAATACGACCAATGGACCGACGACGAGGTCCAGGCTTTAATTTCGTTTATATGCGGAGGACAAAATCCAGCGGGAAAGTTTCGCGCAGTCCTACGTCACTGGACTAATTTGCCTAATCTTCATGGTACTTTAGACCGCAATGGAAACGCAGACAGCAACAGGTCTGGGGGAAAAAAGTTCCTGGGACAAATTGTTCCGGGTAATTTCGGTGGAAACGGGGCTATCTATCTATATATATATATATATATATATATATATACACACACACACACACACACAAATACATTTTGGAGATGGTACAATTATTAAATGTTTTTGAAAGTCTCTTTTCCTCTTATCAAAGGCTGCAGTTATTTGATACTAAATACAGTAAAATATTGAGAAATATTATTACAATTTAAAATAACTGTTTTCTATTAGAATATATATTAAAATGTAATTTATTCCAGTTAAGCAAAGCAGAATTTTCAGCATCATTACTCCAGTCTTCAGTGTCACATGATCCTTCAGGAATCATTCTGATATGATGATTTGCTGCTCAATTATTATTGGTGCTCAATTATTAATCATATTATCATTTAACATTATGTTGACAGATAAAGTTACTACACAGAGACACTGGTAACAAAATATGCCACCATATCGGAGATTTCATAATGAATAATTTCTTAATCTTTCTTCAATAAAATAATGCATTTTGAATTTATGATGTCTTACTGATCAGCTATATTGTTAGAAGTTATCAATATAGGGCTCCCACACTTTAACAATCACATGACTTTTCCAGTGATTAGTAAGATTCAGATTTAAATTCAAATTCAGAGTGAATCCCAAATGAATCAGAATTAAAGCAGAAGAATCATTCATGCTGATTTGTGAACCGGCTTGACTGATTCAAACTGACTGGACTCAAAAGTACAATTCGCTCACACACTATGGTCTTGTTAAAAAGCTCAACTCCATACAAGAGCAATAGCTATAGAATTACAGAAAATTGACATGACTTTTCCAGGTCTAGAAAACACCACTTTAAAATTACCTGATACTACCAGGTTTTCCAAGACTGTGGAAGTTACAATTTCAAGAAAACACACTTCCCTCCAATCATTAATCTCACTATAGTGCACGTGAAAATACACTTTACCAGAAAGAACTGGTGTTGCAAGTATCAAAGAGAAAGTATAGGCAGTCATATAATGTCTCTAAATAATGGCATCATGCATCCAATGCTGCTTTATTTAGATGACTGGAGTGAAGCAGTAAGAACAAGAGGGGGGAAAAAAGGAGAAGAGAGGTGAGAAGAGGACAGAAATGAAAGAGGAGAGTAGAGAATAGGATAGAAGAGGAATGAAACACCATTGACTGAGGTTAAGCCTACAGTAAGTGTATAAATATTCAGCAGGAGAAACTAATCTTTGAGAGAAAGGGCCGTGCTTGACAGGCCGTAATAGCAGGAGCAGTCTATTGTGACTTTAATATCCATTCGATTAGACCTCATCTTCAGCTGCCTCGGAGGAAAAATACAGTTATTGACATCAACGGGCTTTTAGTCCCCCTTGACACAGATGCCGCTTGAGCTCAGGTGAAAAATACAACACAAACACAAGAGGAAAACTCTACATTTCATTAAAACATTCCTCATAATAGAGGCGAGATGCAGGGCTATGTTGACTCGAGGCTATATTGAGGCAGCTTTTATACGCCGATGTGTCACAGAGCCGATACAAAGAGCTTCTAGATTAACTGAAAGAAAAGATACTGTCAAGGAAATACTGTCAGTATTCTGTTTTCTCTGCCTTTAAAAATATTCCAAGTGTCTATTTAAAGAAATAGTTCACAGAAAATGTTTAATTCTGTCATTATTTACTTGCGTCTTTTCAAATATGTACGATTTCATTCTTCTTTGAAACACAAAAGGTAAATTGGCAGGTAAGACACCTGAACAAGAGTACAAAACTGTTGATCGAATTCTTCACCCTCTGAAGGTTTTGTGACAAATAAGGATGCCTGAAATAATGAAAAGGGAAAATCTATTAAAAATCCAGTATTGGAGTGTCAGAGCCGATGGGCAGCACTTCAGATGTAGCACAGCTGTGCTGCGGCAGACCCGAGTTCGAGTCTCGGCTCAAGAACCTTTCCCAATCCTGTCCCCCTCTCTCTCCCACTTTGCTTCCTATCAGTCCTCTACTATATTAATAAATGCCAAAATAAATAAATAAATAAATAAATGAACAAAAAATAGTTAAGCTAAAAATCTAGTTAAGTTAAATGCAATACTATTCTTTAGAATACCTTAGAATATCTTTAGAATAGAATAATTCTTTAGAATTTAATTTCATGTGGCTTTGAATACATTTAAAATTATTTAAAGGTAAATTATGTAACTTTTTTGTTCAAAACGAATATTTAAATGAGTCAATACATTATAAATCCTGTTTTTGTCTTACCAGAATTCACTATGGTAAGCCTAATATAAGGGGTTCCTTGTTTTCACAGGAAATAGCGTACATGCGTCACTTGTCCATGTATAGATAGAGCAAAATAGAGATAAGTTGCTCCGGCTCCTTTGACATGTGTATGGTGTGGGTGTGGCACAAGTTAGTTGTCACAATGAGCGAGAAAGGTTGACCTCGAACCTCCGGGGAATCACCTGTTTTTAAAAAACACTGAACAAAGTAGAGTATGCTGGCAAAAAGAGAATGTGAGACCGCTCGTAATAGCAAGAATCAACATTGGCTTGACTTGCGAGATGCGAGAACTGAGGGATTTGAAATGTTGTAAAAGCTACATGGAGATGGCATTTTTATTACTCAACAGGTGAGTAAGGTATTTTATTGAACAGATAAATGCCATATGTAGCTCTAACAGAGTCCATGGTAAAGCATTATCTATTGTGAAGGCTCATTTCATTATGGTTGTTGTAGCGCTGTGCTGGAATTTATTTTCAAGGAAGTACCATGTCTATTAATTAATATAGATACAGTAACGTCTTCAGCTAGACAAGCTTGATATCTTTTCCATCTAAACTGGTTATATCTCTTTGGTTCTTCAATGTTCATCTGCAAAATGCATGCAGTTTTTTTAACAGCTAGAAGGGCAAAAGTTACATAGTGTACCTTTAAAAAACCTAAGATATTTAATTCTTATTTAATGACTAAACGCACACATTAACATTATTTCAAAATGTTTTCAACAAATATTCTAAGGCAAAAAACTTGGGGAGTATACTTGGGGATATTCATTTGGCATTTGAAAACCTGAACTAACACTGCCATGCCATAAGAGTCAAATTAAACAGTGTGCGTGTGTGTGTGTTTTATATATACACTCACCTAAAGGATTATTAGGAACACCATACTAATACTGTGTCTGACCCCCTTTCGCCTTCAGAACTGCCTTAATTCTACATGGCATTGATTCAACAAGGTGCTGAAAGCATTCTTTAGAAATGTTGGCCCATATTGATAGGATAGCATCTTGCAGTTGATGGAGATTTGTGGGATGCACATCCAGGGCACGAAGCTCCCGTTCCACCACATCCCAAAGATGCTCTATTGGGTTGAGATCTGGTGACTGTGGGGGCCATTTTAGTACAGTGAACTCATTGTCATGTTCAAGAAACCAATTTGAAATGATTCGAGCTTTGTGACATGGTGCATTATCCTGCTGGAAGTAGCCATCAGAGGATGGGTACATGGTGGTCATAAAGGGATGGACATGGTCAGAAACAATGCTCAGGTAGGCCGTGGCATTTAAACGATGCCCAATTGGCACTAAGGGGCCTAAAGTGTGCCAAGAAAACATCCCCCACACCATTACACCACCACCACCAGCCTGCACAGTGGTAACAAGGCATGATGGATTCATGTTCTCATTCTGTTTACGCCAAATTCTGACTCTACCATCTGAATGTCTCAACAGAAATCGAGACTCATCAGACCAGGCAACATTTTTCCAGTCTTCAACTGTCCAATTTTGGTAAGCTCGTGCAAATTGTAGCCTCTTTTTCCTATTTGTAGTGGAGATGAGTGGTACCCGGTGGGGTCTTCTGCTGTTGTAGCCCATCCGCCTCAAGGTTGTGCGTGTTGTGGCTTCACAAATGCTTTGCTGCATACCTCGGTTGTAACGAGTGGTTATTTCAGTCAAAGTTGCTCTTCTATCAGCTTGAATCAGTCGGCCCATTCTCCTCTGACCTCTAGCATCAACAAGGCATTTTCGCCCACAGGACTGCCGCATACTGGATGTTTTTCCCTTTTCACACCATTCTTTGTAAACTCTAGAAATGGTTGTGCGTGAAAATCCCAGTAACTGAGCAGATTGTGAAATACTCAGACCGGCCCGTCTGGCACCAACAACCATGCCACGCTCAAAATTGCTTAAATCACCTTTCTTTCCCATTCTGACATTCAGTTTGGAGTTCAGGAGATTGTCTTGACCAGGACCACACCCCTAAATGCATTGAAGCAACTGCCATGTGATTGGTTGATTAGATAATTGCATTAATGAGAAATTGAACAGGTGTTCCTAATAATCCTTTAGGTGAGTGTAAATATATGTATATATAAATAAAAACAATGTAATATGACTGCAAAACAGCTTCATGCTAATTATACCACTCTGATTTTAATTTGGCTGCCAAAATTATATTTTCAGACAAAAAAAAAAAATCGTCACTGCTGATTTTAAGAAATAAAAAAGTATAATTCATCTCTGGACAGCTATACCATCTAGGAGTAGACATTTTGAGCCCATAAGGAATACTAATAAATTTAACTTAAATTTAAAAATTGAAATCATTGTCTGCAATAACTTAATATATCTGGACCATAAAAATAAATGAATAAAAGCAGTATGATGTCATTGAGCAACCATTACGCAACATTTCCACCCATCAATACTAAAGCACACACAATACTGTATGTGAGACGGCCCAATGAAAGCCATTACAAAGCACATAAAGAAGCCAATCACAGCTCTCTGCTTTTGCTCTGGCCCATTCTTCATGGGCGACACTTTCTTAAGCTAAACTAAATGGCCTAATTAATCTGGTCTAATGGTGGGTGACATCAAATATGCTACCACAATTATTACCCTATTAAAGATTAATATTCCATAAGAAAATTGAAAAGAGTCAGGGGAGTGGTGTTGTGAGAGTATTTGTCTGAGCGGAGCTGAAATTTCAGCAGGCGTCAAACGGCTCCTTGATTTTCATCTCTCTGCTCTTTTCTCCTCTTGCTGGTCTGCTAATGGTCTATGGTGTAATGAGCGGCTCGGAGACTTGAGCTCGTTTTGTGTCTGTCGCTTTTGATTTAGCTTCCTCTGCTGTTCTCATTTTGCTCATGAATCCATAAACAGCAATGAGATCAGCTTCAATCTACGAGTGGTAGACACAAAAATCACAGGCGGGGTGCGGTGACAGCGTTTTAGGAGGCCGCCAAATGTGTCATCCGCATCTGTGGAGCACAGGAGACTGGAGGATGATCATTATACCAGGGCAAGAAGGTCATTGTCTCAGCTTCACTTCACATCTATACTGGAAGCAATTGATGTTGTGACTGATCACAGACCAAAAAGACTAAGTTCGAAGCTAAACTTCTTGAAAAATGGCTATTTAATACAAAAAGAATAATATAAATAAATAAATAAACAAATAAACAAGGATACTTTTAAATTAATATAATTAATATATTATAATATATAATAAATATAATTAGTGCTGTCAAATCGATTAATCATGATTAATCGCATCCAAAATAAAAGTGTTTACATAATATACACTCACCTAAAGGATTATTAGGAACACCTGTTCAATTTCTCATTAATGCAATTATCTAATCAACCAATCACATGGCAGTTGCTTCAATGCATTTAGGAGTGTGGTCCTGGTCAAGACAATCTCCTGAACTCCAAACTGAATGTCAGAATGGGAAAGAAAGGTGATTTAAGCAATTTTGAGCGTGGCATGGTTGTTGGTGCCAGACGGGCCGGTCTGAGTATTTCACAATCTGCTCAGTTACTGGGATTTTCACGCACAACCATTTCTAGAGTTTACAAAGAATGGTGTGAAAAGGGAAAAACATCCAGTCTGCGGCAGTCCTGTGGGCGAAAATGCCTTGTTGATGCTAGAGGTCAGAGGAGAATGGGCCGACTGATTCAAACTGATAGAAGAGCAACTTTGACTGAAATAACCACTCGTTACAACCGAGGTATGCAGCAAAGCATTTGTGAAGCCACAACACGCACAACCTTGAGGCGGATGGGCTACAACAGCAGAAGACCCCACCGGGTACCACTCATCTCCACTACAAATAGGAAATGTTGCCTGGTCTGATGAGTCTCGATTTCTGTTGAGACATTCAGATGGTAGAGTCAGAATTTGGCGTAAACAGAATGAGAACACGGATCCATCATGCCTTGTTACCACTGTGCAGGCTGGTGGTGGTTCTGAAGGCGAAAGGGGGTCAAACACAGTATTAGTATGGTGTTCCTAATAATCCTTTAAGTGAGTGTATGTGTTATAATTATTATGTATACATAAATACACATTCATTCATTCATTTATATATATATATATATATGAGAATACACATCTTTACTATTAGTAGAGAGACGCTGTTATTAATTAATTCACTCTCTCACTAATGCATTCATATAAATGTAGCCTAATCTTTAGTGGGCTACTTTATCTGTATCTGATTCAGAACGAGCAGAAATCTGTGAGAAATATAACGACCCAAAGACAAAAGAACTGATAAACTAAAGCGGTTATGTAGGAGCAATAACCTTTTGGGCAGCGCTGTGTCCTATCAAGCAGAAAAATAATAACCCTGCGTTCGAGTCTCAGCTCGAGGTTCAGGCTAATTTGTTCATTAATGACGTCATCAGCGACTTGTCAACGTCGATTCAACTTTCATCACATAAATGTCAACTTTACAAAAAATCTGAAGTCATTCAACCCCTGTGTACTGTGTATATTATGTACACACAAACTTTTATTTTGGATGCGATTAATCGATTTGACAGCACTAAATATAATAATATAATATAATAAAATATAATAAATTAATATAATATAATACAATATAATATTGTCTATGTAGTTAATCAGTCACTTATCAGCTTCCATTTCTGTTAGGATGTTAGGTGTTGAACCAAAGTCACAGACTCAAGAGTAACCACTAAAAAGGTGTTGACACTGGGACTCAAGCCATGTCACATTTGACTTGTTTCTTTGGGCTCTGAGGGCAGTGAGAGGAGATAACAGGATTTCCTGTTTGCACAGCTGTGTCACATCCCTCCATCTCTAAGTACACACAGTCCAGCGACAGTTTAACTAGCAGCTGGACACACATCAGTTCATTAATGTTACTAGTTAAACACACAAACAGAGACCAACATCTGCTCTTTCAGTGGATCCCAAAGCCAGCTTGGAGGTGAAAACTCCCAACATGCATTTCTCAGAGTGCATCATAAATGAGAGGAGACGCTCCTGCAATAACAGAGAAAGAGCAATCCAATATGAAACCAAAAATAACAAACCTCTGTGCAGGACTGTGAAATGCAGATATCTGGGAGATGTACATGCACTCGCTGATTTGTTTTTCATTCATCTTGCGTGACTCTGTGGAGGAGATGTCTGGCTATATAGCCTACACTATAAAACTTCTTAAACTTAAAATTCTGTCTTTATTTATTTATCATCACGTCATGCTTTTATTTAGCAGTTTTCCCCCTATTAATTCATTAATTAATTAAACAACACACAACATTCATACTCACTGGCTCATAATGACCAGGCTTCTGAAGCTAAATATCTTTGTGTGAAGAACAGACCAAATCTAACCATTATTCCTTGAAAACCTTCCTGTCTGCCGCAAATCTAAAATGTATTAGCCATTTTGTGTTATTGAACTAGCTTGCCACATTCAACACATAAGAAGTGACTTACATTACATTCGAGATATCCATTTTATCATCCATGGGCTTGATTCCCAGGGAATGCATAAACTGATGAAATGTATATTTTCAATGCAATGCAAGTTTCTTTACATAAAAACTATTTATGCCAAATGCATAAAAATAGAAATGTAAAATGTTAATAAAAAACAATGACATTTTGAAGGGCAACATTTTCAGTGAATTTAGATTTCATAATTAGTCTATTTCTCACATAGAGCAAAAGACAACACTTTTGGATTCAAAACAACATGAGTAATGATCATTTTCATAAATTATTCCTTTAAGTCACTGCATGTGCAACTTGTATGAAGTTCGACAGAAGTCTTTTCACACAATGGGGAAGTAGTTTGCACCATTATTTTATCATTACGTTTCACATTATTTATTCATAAAAGTATATTTTGCAAAAGACAGTTCTGCCCAAAAAGTTTAAGTGCACTTTTATCGTATTTTCTGATGAAACTATATGTAAATACTCTTCTACACATTGCCACGACGCTTACACATGCAGTATGAATGCTGTAAAGATGTTAATATGAGCACCAAAACCACACAGGCCTAAGGGGAAGAAGGCATTTTCTGGTTTGCACATGGCTCCAATGGAAACATGCATAAAAAGATGATTTTCTCTGAGGTTATGTTTAGCGGCATGTTTGGCATTGAAATTGCCAGAAGCATTCCCCGCTCTCAGTTCTTATCTTTCAAAGATGTGATTTAGAGCAGACTGATGTGCGTTTCGGAATAAAAGCATGTTTGATGAGACATGGGCAGAGAAAAGAAAAAGGGGCTGTTCACCCTGAGAGTCTTTAATGCCATCACATTCAAATGAAGACTGATCTGCAAGAGTTCAAATCTGTGTGTGAGTGGCTTATAGGACACAGACATCCATCCACAGTGTCAACATTACAGATAAAGAAGAGCCAGATGACAGCGGCGAGCAGTGAGATGAGGGGGAGGGCATTCACCGTGATCTGCCACTTCAGAGCCCACTATGTAGTATGTAATTTCACCAAAGTGGCCTTTGGCTGGTATTGACGGACAGTGAAGGGTGACACGCCCAGGGCACTTTGGCCGTACACCTGAGAACATTCCATCACATCTTTAACTTTAACTGCGGCTGTCATGAGTCATGCTGTTAGAAAGCAGCACATATAAAAAGAGAGATGGTCCCGCATCCACATTAAATCACACCCATTACCACTAAACTTCAAACTCAACATGTGACTAATTCACGAGTACAAGATGTTTTCCAGATTTGAAAAAGTCTTTCAAGGTAAAAAAGTCTTGTGGGTCTTGCAGAGCTTTTATTTATAAAAAAGCCTATGTAATCAGCCTATGTAAATATTAAATAAATGTTAAATATTAAATTAATATTGATCAATTAAATATATATGAATATAATATATTAAATATATACATTTTCAAGTATATCACATGAATTAATGTAGTTTATTAATTAAAAACAATTTAGTATATATACATATATAATTTATAATATAATATATAATTAATGTATATATAGAATGTAGCTTATAAATAAAACAATTACCTAATGTAATATAATAATAATAATAATAATAATAATGATAATAATGATAACAACAACAACAATAGTGAACTCAAATTCAATTCAATTTTACAACTCTAAATCTTAATTTAAAACATTCAAAATAAAATAAAAATTTATACAAAAAAATAGTTATGAACTACAATAATGGTGTCTCAAAAATATTGACATTATAGACTAGAATAAATCGTATTGTATGGATTAATGGAGCAATTAATTTGGGAGCATAACAGTACAAATCACAATTCACATTTGCTCTGTGGAAAAGGCCAACACAGGCATTTTACCAAACATGCTAATTTATTTTTAACAGAAGAATATTGCACTTTACTTATATATATATATATATATATATATAAATAGGTGCCTTTAAGTCTTTACCATGCACTACAACTGCACGTTTTCTACACATATGGTCCTCTGTCAGCTTGAGCCAAACACCAGCCCTCAGGACAAATAAATTCAGCTCTCCAAATAAATGTAATAATTCTGCTGCTGATATGAGTTCCTGCTCTCCGCCCGCCTGAACGCCAATTACTGTGCTCTAATAGAGTGCCGGGGGGCAGGGTGGCCAAAAGCCCAACATGTGTCAGTGGCTGATGGAACGCACTCCTACAACGAGACCAGGGACTTCAGCACCATGGACAGGGCTGCGGCACTCAAACCCATGCAGAACCAGAGACAAAGGGCCTCACTTCTTGTAGAAGACACACAAGCCTCTGAGATTAATTTACATTATTTTAAGTGCAGAATGTAGTACACAACATATGCTTACCAATTAACATTACTGAAACTTTCCACTATACAAATATCCTCTTTGAGAGTTTAGACAGCAGATACCGAAAAAACACTGTCTGTCCATTTATTCCTTTCTTGTCACCTTATGATTCCATTTTTACTGCAAAACAAGCACTGTGGTCATTAAATTACTTTTGTTATGTCTAAAGCTTATACTTGGAAATTAGATTAAACAATTAAATAAAAATAAATAATATAATATAAAAACTAATGTAATAATAATAAAGGGAAATATTAAATTAATATTAAATGACATTAACACGCTGTAGCGGATACTTGAAAATGAAAATTAATAATTAAACAAAATTCACATTATGATTCCATTTCTACTGAGAAGCAAGCATATTAAATATATCTTGATTATGTCTTTACATTATGGTGCCACTCGACATGATATTATTGTGCCTTGGAAGCTGAAACTAGTGAAACTGACTGACCAGTTTCAGACAAAGAATGATTATGAATATTCTACAGCTTTGGAATTCCATTGTTCCAGCAACATCAATGTTTTCCAAGTGATGTGAGGGTTTTCTGAGAAGGCCGATTCCTGCAGCTTGAGCTGAGGGCAGAAACTCTTTTACTGTTAGTGGATTTAATAACTGACAGCTGGCTGTTCATCACTCTGCACTAGAGTTGAAAGAATGGCTGGCAAGGAGAACGGGAGTGTGGGATGAATTTTTTATATGAGAGTTTTATGTGAGATTGCTTTCTGTGGACGAGATGTGAAAAGCTGAAGGAGTAAGAGAGGGCAAAGATCATCTTCAAACCCTCCATGTGTATACAAATGAATGGAAATGCATGCAGAAATTCTAGCAGATTAAGCACAAAACCTCCCTCTCTTTTACAAACAATCCCTCTCTCAAAAAGCAGTGGGCAGTAAAATCCAAATTTTAATCACTGTATGAGTGATTTTATCACTATATCAGTAATTCACAATATAGTTATTTGAAAAAAAACACACACACTATATATAATAGTTCCAGTGAAAGGAACTTTAAATGCTTCAGCATACCAAGGCATTTTGGACAATTTCATGCTCCCAACTTTGTGGGAACAGTTAGGGGATGGCCCCTTCCTGTTCAAACATGACTGCGCTCCAGTGCACAAAGCAAGGTCCATATAGACATGGATGAGTGAGTTTGGTGTGCACAAAGTCCTGACCTCAACACGATAGAACACCTTTGGAATGAATTAGAGCGGAGACAGCGAGCCACGCCTTCTTGTTCAACATCAGTGCCTGACCTCACAAATGTGCTTCTAGAAGAATGGTCAGAAACTCCCATAAACACACTCCTAAACCTTGTGGAAAGCCTTCCCAGAAGAGTTGAAGCTGTTATAGCTTCAAAGGGTATGCCAACTCCATATTAAACCCTACGGATTAAGAATGGGATGTCATTAAAGTTCTTGTGCATGTAAAGGCAGGCGTCACAAAACTTTTGATGGGTATGATTTGGAAGGCACACACACCTCTCAATAAAAGGTGTAACAGCTGAAAATGCATATCAGAGCAAAAACCAAGCCATGAGGTCAAAAGGAACTACCTGTAGAGCTCAGAGATAGAATTGTATAAAGACAGAGATCTGGGGAAGACTATAAAAAAATAAAATACAAATCTGGGATATTGAAGGTTCACCGAAGCATGTAGCCTCCATAATCCTTAATGGAAGTTGTTAGGAACAACCAGGACTGGGAATTCATTGTAGTGTAGTCACATTGTGTTTGTGATTCAAACCACTCAAGTTGCCTAAAAGGTATAAAAAACACTGATGTTCACTAGTGCTGCACGGATAAACTGAGAATCATGATTTCTTTTTGTTTAAAATGAGATCATGATTCTGAATAGACAACTAAACAAAATAACATGCAATTTGCTAGAGGTTCTGACAAAATGTTAACTGCAGTCCAATTTAAAAAAAGATTTAATTATTTGAAATATTTATTATAATTTATAATATTTATAAATATTTATTATTTATAGTTTGAATAAAATATTCAATGACTTCCATTGTTTCATTACTGGATGAATCAGCGCTTTTAAACATGTTTTGAATGAATGATTCAATGACAAATACATTTTTTACAGTCACTTGTCTCCACCTACTGGTGTAACAATGTAATTGACAATCTTTATTTGAAGCATCAAGTTTCTTTCAACGGGTGATTTATTCTATTTGATCGCTACCAACATACTGACGTGTTTTTATCCGAACTATAAACTTTTATCCCAGTACTTCTGTGATAATCTGAATTATTGTAGCACAGAAATAATGATACTGTGTGGTTGAAACGACTGTTTGTGAAGCTGCTTCATATATGACAACTGCTCTAGCTCAATGACAGCGCCAACACAGATTTGAATAAATGTTCACTGTGATCATAATTGTCAAAGGTATAACAGACACAGGCGACTCGTTGCCATTTAGGAATAAGATGGGTGGGTGTTTGAATCTTTTAACGATTAATCATGCAGCTCTCGTGGTCACACTATAGATGTATTCTAATGAACTAAAGGCACCTCACTGATGATAACTGATGAAACTGCATACGGACTCTCAAAGCTTTAGTCGCAGTCTGGAGTCTCGCAGTATAAACAGTAAAGCAAAAGCACATTTCCACCGCCACACAGCCCTACAGCACATAGTTTTATACATTACACCCACCCACCCTGCACGTGCACTCGGGCATAAATCACCCACATGTGTAGCTATGAAAGTCCAGGCACTGGAGGAAGGCCAATAAATGGCTGCTGTCCCAGAGTCCATCATTCCAAGGTCGACTGACCACCACACTCGGGACACATGACAGCCCACCTACTCTATCAATCCACCTCACAGGCTTTAACAGATGCTTCTTCCTTTCTCAGATCCCCCTTCATTTGTGACCTCCGCTCCATTTAGGCTGAGAAATACAGCCTGATGGCGCTGAATGCTGGCTCAGACAGTGCTGAGCTAAGGATTTATGCTCCATTGCTTTAGTAGCTTCATAACAAACTTACAAGGAGACTCTTTCATTTTTACACACAGGCAGAAATCACAAAAGTATTATCCACACATCAGAAAACCTTGACAGGTCTACGCTATTAAGTTTGAATCTTAATGTCTCAAGAAAGAAAACAAAAATAATAAGAAGAATTCTCCCATGTTTGAACACTTGCCTACATAAATGTGATGCAATAAAACGCAACTCTTCTGAGCTTTTCAGGAAGATACTTCCAAAGGTGTGGCTTTTAACAGAGAGCATGGGTGAGCTTCTGGGAAAAACAGAACAGCTCAATGCCACGGTGTTAACAGGATTATAGCGGACAGCACAGGGAAAACCGAGAGATCTGGGAGCACAGGCTAAACTCTACACGCTATTGGTCCAGGAATTAGTATGCAGCATAGGAAACAAGCACTGGTGCAAAATCCATTTGCAAACAGTCCTCAACATCAAACTCCAATAACTGCACAGCAAAACAGAGTAAGATGAGAGTTTGTTTGGACACACAGCCTTTTAACACATATACACTACCGTTCAATAGTAAACTTTGGGGTCAGTAAGATTTTGTAAGCCTTTTTTTTTTCTTTAAAAGAAGTCTCTTATGCTCGGCAAGGCTCATTTATTTGATCAAAATTACAGTAAAAACAGTAATATTGTAAAAAACCCTTTTCTATTTATATATATATATATATATATTTACATTTTAATATATATATATTTACATTTTAATAAAATGTAAATCTTTCAGAATCGTTACTCCAGTGTCACATGATCATTCAGATAATATGCTGATTTGCCACTCAAGAAAAATTTCTTGTTGACAAAGACTTGTGCTGCTTAATATGAATAATTGTGGAAACTATGATAATTATTTCAGGATCCTTTGATGAATTTTTTGAAAGAAATTCAACTTTTAAAAGTGCATGTATACACATTAACTGGGTAAAAAAAAGGGCAGCTGCAAATGTGGATTTCAGTCAGTCGCGAGAGTCACCGTCATTAATAAAACCCATTATATAAAATAATTAAGGAGGAAACAAAGAAAAGCTTCAGCTTCTGAAAAATTCTTAAAAAAGGAGAGATGATTTAGACTAGAGGACTCCAGCGGCCTTGAGTTTGTATTTTGCTAATTGTATCTAGCGGCCTTGATACGACCTTGTCTTGCTAAGAATAAATGCAGTTGGGCAAACAAGAGAAGAAAATACATATGCCAAGGTCCTCTAAGCTGAGCATTTCTTTCTTTCATGCAGCAATGAAATCTGAACATAAAAACACAAATATGACAGTGTCAAAGCTTGGGATTGAAAAACTATTTGCATCTCCTAAAGGAAATACAAAGAAAAGGACAAAGGACGAAGACCATGTTTGCAAATAAAAATATGATGCAAGTCTACAAAAAACAAAAATAGATGGCACATCCAAGTATCTACAAAACTAAATGTAAATAGAGCCTGTATGTATTATTTTTAAATGGAATATTGAGATATTTATTATAAATTATTTATCTCTGCGCATCATTATTTTTCTAATTCATGTGCCCTCAATCTTGAATCAAAATAACTTCCCCTCCCTCTCGCAGTGACGTCTCTTCTCTGATGCCGTGTTTACTGGTGCACTTAAAGACAAAATTAAGTCCCGCCCTACATTTTTTCTTGTTCGAGAAGCTGTTTTACTCCGATACACATTACAATAGGGAAGAAAAGACTAATCCAATTTCCATTTCATGCCAAATTTAATACCCTAAACCGAATGTTTGAGAAATATTAATACAATACCACCTCGTAAGCACGGTAATATCTACTGGCAGTAACTAGGTAATTGCATTTAAGGCTGCAAACATGTTCCACAAACCAGCCTGTGAGGTGTATCTCATTGCCAACATCTACCGCAGGTCAAAGGGCCCTGTGCAGGAAAAAAGTTATCATGAGTGAACGAGTGCATAAAAGACAAAAGAGAGGGAGAGTGGACATAGATGGATGGGCTGTGCAAATGGAGAGGGATATGAGACGTGCAAAAGTTCAGCACAGAGTCCAAACCATCATAGCAGCCCCTGTGTGTCCTAACACAGATGGATCGCTCCACAGCCTCAAACAGCCAGGAAGAAATAAGGGCCTCTTTCCAGAATGGAGGTGCATCCACATCCATTATGGCCACAGATCTGTATTTTAGAAAAAGTCAATATTTTCTCCATCTTCCTCTCTCATGGCATTCATCACTTTTGTTATCTGTAAAAGGTGGAAAAGGCTACTATATCAATTGCAAAGCTGATCAACTAATAATAACAGAAGTTGAGTACCAACTAGTTGATTATTAAACAATGAATTACACTTCCTTACAGAACATTTCACCAAAATCTCATAATTACAACTCCATGCAGTGTGGGGCGCTGGGGACATGCAACATTTCAAAATGCTCACTTTGGTCCCTGAAATCGAACAGGCTTTGAAAACAACTTTCAAGACTAGAATAAGAACTTGGGAAATGATAGAAATGTGATAACATTTACCTTTAAATAGACATAACATTTATGTGTGCAGGACTCTAATGGCAGCAGTCAGATCGGCTTTTTTTATCGACACAGATAACCGATTGATGGAACAATCGGTTACAATTGTAACAGTCATTATTACAGTACGAGTGTGGCCTCTAGAGGCGAAATGAAAACTATCCCTGACGCCTCAAGGAGTTTGTTTTGACAGGTGCACAGAGCGGGACACTTCAGATGCAGATTTAAAAGAGGCAAATAAATGGTATGTATACAGTACACTACTGAACATGTTTTCATATCACTATCAAGTAATTGATTAGTTGACTAGATGCTGTATTAGTGGAGAACAGAAGTATGTTTGCTGTTGAGGCTGAGAGGACGCTAACATTACTAGTACCTTAAGAGGTTAAAACAATGTAACAAAAACACACGCAAGCCCGACCCAAATGTTTATTGTCACGATTGTTACCATCTATTTGCATTAGTTTATATCCAGCTGGTCGCTTTTATGCATTCATTATGCAGCAAAGTTGCATATTTAAAGCTAGTGACATGAGAAAGGGAACATAAATCAGAAACGCATTCAATTTCAGTTCTTTTTACATCATCACTAACACATATTTTGTTAATTTTTATTAGATAATCAAGTGTTCTAAAATTAATAAGCAAATAAAGTGAGAGTATACATACAATATACATGTGTCTCAATGCTATGGCCTTGTGTATGACTGTTTAGATTATGAAACGGAACACTTTACAATAAGAGTCCATTTGTAACATTAAGGTTAATAAAAGTATTGCTTATTGTCAACATTTACTAATACATTTTTACATTTTAAAGTCGTATCTCTTAACATTAGTCAATGCACTATGAACTAACATGATCAAGGTATAATTAATATATTAATTTTTATATTTCAAAAGTACAGTACATTTTCATTGTTCAGAATTGTTTTAAAATTTTTGTAATAAAGTTCAGCACTATTTTGATTTTATTTGTTTTCATTCAGTAACCATTAAAAAAAAAACTATCGGTTGATTAATCGTTATCATGTCCAACCTAGTTATCGTAAAATCCACTATCGGTCGACCACTAGTTTCTAGGTAAGCTATGGGTGTTTTAATTGTTATTTAATAATTTTTGTAAGATTCTCCCAATTTATGACAGTTTTTCCATGCAGAAACTCTATAAATGGAGGAAAAAACTGATGTGACAAAAAGAATCAAGATTGTGCCCTCCGGTTCTTGGAGGTGTCCTCCTACCGCACAAACCAGTCTTTCCTCAAACGTGGCTCCAGAGTCTCTCTTCACCTGGTTCTGCACCCACGTAACGATGCTTAATGGACTACACGTGCGGCAGACGCTGGCCGGCCGAGCACCTAATGGAGAAGGGTCCCTGTAGATGGGGCAGGCTGTCGCTCCACCTGATTAGAACTGATGGGCCGGGTATGTTAGGAAGACGAGCGCGGCCACCTCAGAATGCGAGTAGCCAAACCCCCCCCCCCCGAATGACTGTCGCCATAGCAACCAGGCGCTGCTGAGAGCATCTAACTCTATTATTGAATTTCAGCACTTTAATGACCAATAACAGATTTGAATTAGTCTGCCAACACTCATTTTTACCTTGCTGCAAATTACAGGGTTTTTAGACCGCAGACACATTTAGGAGTTTCTGAACAAAAGCTTGCGACGAGACACTTTGATAAAGTGGCTTCTAATATCTGGGGCTTGATAAATGAAGCCGCTGTCAAAACGAGAACAGCAGCTGCCAGATGTGTACCTGCAAAGACCTCACGCTAGAAGACCACCAGGAGAGACTACAGCCAGCACAAGACCCTATTAAATCCACAAACTCTATTAAAGCTGATGAAATATGTTATGTGATTATGGGCTTATTAGCAGCAATGAACAAATTAGATTTTCACATTTTCTGAAGAAAACTAGTGGTGATTGTCTGCGCAAAACTCACAGTTATGATCCCAGGGTGGTCAAATAGTTGCTTAGGAGTTCTGAAAGTCCCCATGAAAATGTTCTTTCAGTATGAATATGTTAGCCTTAAGGTCATCTATAAGCTAGTGTGATCCAAAAACAATGACAAAATTCACATTTAGAAAATATAAGCCTTCAAAACTTACTCTCACTTCTGCCAAAATGGATCAGTGATTTTGATGACAATCACCCTACACTTCAGCCTTTCATCAGATTTGCTCTGATCGGTTTACACCTGGTCACTTCATGCGTTTTTACTGATTGGACATCTATCTGATTTGTTAAAACGTTTCCATTTACATTTGGCCATGTGTCTCCGCGAAACTTCAACTCCTGCGCTACACATGCTAACATCAACGAAAGCAACATATATGAGCTGCATTTTAGATCAAAGACAGCAATAGAAGAGCGAGCAGCATCAGCACTGCTAAGATCATTTTAGTCTCACTACTTTAAAAGAAGATGATTGTGTGTTGAGTGTCAGCAACTTGCAGTTTCATTTGCTGCAGTTTACGCATTGACTTGCTGAAGAGATACTCGGCTCATCTGCAGCGATACGTGTTAAAGTAGTGCTATCATATCTGGCTATAACGTCATACAGCCGGTAACATGCTCTCAAACGTTAATTTCCCATATGTGGTTTTAACAACCAGTTGTTGTTTCGTCTGGAATGCGTCTCAGACCACCTCCTGAAGTGGTTTAGGTGATCGGATTTAAATCCGTTTCCAAAGCATTTCGGAGGGAATTTACACCTAGCCTTTTCATGAACAGATAGCTATACGATTAGAGAAAACGCATAAAGTGAAAACAGGTATAAACGGGCCCTTTGACTACTCCGCAACCCACTCAAAACAGTATTGCGACCCACCAGTTGAGACTACCTGTTCTAAAGTATTGCTTTCTAAGAATACCATAATGAAATATAAGCTATATGTATGCTGTTACCAAAAATAATTTTGTCAGAATACATTTCACTTTTCAATGGAAAAAGATGTTTTTTGCCCCCAGAACCGTGACCCTTGTGTGGGAGGGTAGGGACTGACGTGGCATCTTGAAGCATGACAAATTGCTTCAAAATCTTGGTTATGAGCACAGATGAGCCCCTGGAGCTTATATCCAGCTCTGTGTGTGTTTAATCCTCAGCTTTCCTAACCTACACTGGACAGATAGGAAGTTTGCTGGCCTCAGCACTATGTATCATTCTGCCGTTTTGTGCTTTTGCTCCCTCTCTCTCTCTCTCTCTCTCTCTTGGCTCATCTCCTTCCCTGCCTATTTTCCTCGCCTCAGCGGCCCCGCTGCTCACAACAGATGACTATCACTGTACTCCTAATTCAAGGCCAGGTCAGTTACTCCAATATCCACAGGGAGGAAGGCAGCGCTGGGTGCGTGTACATGCCTGAGTGGATTAGCCGGTGAATTTTACAGCCAGTGGCTGGGTTATTAACAGCTCTGAAGGTAACAGTGATGGACAGGCAGGAGCTGAGCATCTGAAACATCACAGGGAGATAAGACAGACGAACAGATGGAGAGACAGACAGGACTAACAGACACGTACTAATACTGTCAACACTGTCACTGATTATTGGGGAAACAGAAAAAGACATAACGAAATGAAACGAAAGAGAACAAAAAAAGAGAAATTTAATAAAGAATAAAGAAAAGATCAAGCAAAAAGTGGAAGAACAAGGAAACGAAAAAGAACAAAAGTTTAAGAAACAAATGAAAGAACAAAATACAAGTTAATTAAAGAATTAATAGAACAACAAGAGCAACAAAGAAATACAGGAAAAAATGAACAAAAAAGAGTGGAGAAAGGAACAAGAATACAATAAAACAAATGAAAAACAAAAAGGGCAGGGGAAATACAAAGACTGAAAGAAACAAACAAACAAAGACAAAAGACAGGAAAAGAGAACTAATGGAATTAATGAAACAAAAGAATGAGAATATAATGAAAAAAAGAATAAAAAAAGAACATTAAACGAACGAAAGAACAAATAAATCATAAATGCTAAAAATGAAAAGACTTGCAAATTTGATATATGACCATGAGAGAAAGAACAAAAAAAAAATTTCAAATAAAAAGAAAAGAAAATTGGTGCATGAATGAATGAACAAACGGACATCGTAGAGAATGAAGGAGTGAATAAAAGAACAAGAGCGACAAAGAAAACATTAACCAAAGAGAATGGATAATAGTGTGTGAGAGTTGAGTGTTGGTGGACTGCATTAAGTGTCATTAAATGTGGGGGGGCAGCTTGTTTAAGAATTATTTCAGAAACATTAGCAGTTATTCAGACTGCAACCTGCAGTTAATGAGCCTGAGAAATGAAGGGATGGAGGGATGACAACAGCCTCTCACACACACACACACACACACACACACACACACACACACACACACACACACACACACACACACACACACACACACACACACACACACACACACACACACACACACACACACACACACACACACACACACACACACACAGTGACTCTTCCTCACTGATCCAGGCTAATTATGTCATCTCAACCATGTGATGGTTTGAGTCTCAATTAGACGTGAGAGCTGCGGCATTGGGATAGTCTCTGTTTTCCAATGGCATTAGCTAATCGATATGCAAAGAAAAGGTTAATAGTATCACTTTAGTGGAATGAGAACTGCTCTTTTAATTGCTTTTAATTATGAATTAATTGCCTGATTGACTGGGTATTGCCAATTGGGTTACTATGCAAACTTATTACATTCCATTAGCTGTAATTATTTCAGTGCTTATCTCCTCATTTTAGGCATTTTAAGTAAAGTACAAAGCCATAACACACGAAAAGACCCCAAATCTTTAGATTTCCACAACAAATTGTATCTTAATGACACAAGGATTTCAGATATTAAGAAAAAGCTTTTAAAAAATTTGCAAGTTCTCAGAAACATCATTTATAGTTTAGAATTTATAATCTCGATTTGAAACACTGAAAAACATTCACAGTTTTCTGGAGAAATTACAATTTTATGAAAATGCGACAACCAACTAAACTATTTTCCAAAATAACACTCCATGCAAGTATGTGAACAACATAGATGATTCTAGCTTCATGTGTTGTTGCATTCTCAGCATTGCCAAAAGGACATTATACAGCAGCTACAATGGTCAGATTTTTCAGGTTGTAGTTGAGCAACAGTTTAAAGACAATCATACTGAGTAAGTTCAGATGTTCATTAAACTGGATATTGGATTTAATTTTTATAAACATGTTTGAAGATTCTAAAGAGATATGCCTGTAACGCTGCTGCGTGTGTTCATATAGCATAATAAACTATATAAAAAGGAGAGCAATGGTGATCTTCCCTAGATACACCATTATCAGACTGCATACATTCCATTCCATCCATCAGAGAAGCTTCATTTCCTCCAGTCTGCTGGCTGGGCAGAAAACTCTCCTCCACATGTCATCAGTGGCCCGCTGGAGAGGGTTAAATGACATGGGAGACACAGTATCTCAACTACATCCCAGATGTTTACATTTACATAGTCCTTGTACAATCTGCAAGATGTTTATTTTTTATTGTTATTTTTGTATTTTTGTATACTATTATAGTATATAACATTCAGGATAATTGGGGACATTTTTTCCTAATCATCTCAACAGCAAAAAGTGTCCCAATTTACCTAAATTCACATATACATATATATATATATACATACACATACACCACCCGACGCGAAGCAGACCTCTAGGTCGCACATTAAAATCCTTTAATGCATGGCTAGCCGTGGATTATCCCACTTATACCTTGGTTATTTGCCAAGTTAAAAACAAGTTAAAGCTGTAACTGATGTTTACAGTGTATTTTTTTAACAGACAGGTTAAAATGATGGTTATTTTCTTAAGTTACGGCTCGTTAGTTCTAGCACTCCGTCCGCTTTAAATAATGTAGAGCCATCGGACTGTTTTTATTTGAACGAATAAATCACATTTATTTAAATTCGTTATTAAAAGTGAAAGAGAACTGAAAGAGAAAGATCAGAGAGAGAGAGAGAGAGATTGAGATGCGTGCACGAGTTACCTGCACTGTGTGCATCTCTTCTTTAAAGTTTACAGTCTGAAGTCCCCTCGTTGCTTAAGCATATAGCTAACATAGGCTAACTTAATGAATCTTTAATGAAATCTTTAATGGATTTATTAAAATTATTTATGAATGAGAGGCAACACTGACAGTGACATGGCTATCTTTATTTGAACTAATCATATCATTTATTTAAATAAATTATGTAGAGTGTAAAATAAAACCGGCATCTCTAACCACAGTTTAGGCTACTATAAATATAAAGACACATTACATTTATTGAAATGCATTAATTTCAATAATCGTTATATCATTTCGTATTGACCTCATCTTTGTCGTCTTCCATCTTATCTAGCTCTGCCGGTGTTAATTCTTTGTGCCGCTTTTTGTCATTCAACATCTTCTCCAAGTCTTCTATTTCGGGCCCATTTCTCAAAATTGCCATATTCACCGTACAAATTAAACGATATGCAAAAATCATCCATTTAGCCTACCTAAATAAACGTTTTAATATATGTCTCTCACTCTGTTTGCAAGCATAACTGTGTTACTATGGTTACCAATGTTTATAGTGGCGGATTAATTTCGAACTGTAATCAAACTGACTGGAACTACCTGTGCATTAAACGGTTCTACTGCACACCTTCCAGCCAATCAGAATCGAGTATTTAAACAGACCAAGGTGTGTGTGTGTGTATATATATATATATATATATAAACTGGTGTTTTTGTATTTTTATAAATTATTATATTAGCTTTTATTTTTATATCTTCAGTTTTATTTTAATTTTAGTAATTTTGTGGTGTTTTTTTTGTCATTCGTTTTTTTTAAATAGTTCTATTTAGTTTTTCATAATTTTTTTTATTTCTGTACTTTAGACTAAACTTATTTTATTTCAGTTAGCTGCCAATGCACATTTCAAGTTTAAGTATTTAATGCAATATTTAGATTATTTCATTTCAGCTTTATTTCAATAAACAAAAATGATAACATCTTCGAGATTCTGCAAGGTGGTGTAAACTTATGAGCAGAACTGTGTATAGATTCACAGCTTGGACTACTATTAACACCTAATTTTAACACCCACAATGTCATTTTTGTGATTTTCAACACCACACCACATCCTCACAGCATGTTTATTACTACCACCAATGCTGCAGGAACCATGAGTGATGCAAAGCCCCTAAAGTTCCAAAGATAACTTAGAGCCAGCTCAACGTCAGGCTTCAACCACACCGAAAGACGGCGCCGACACAATGTGGCCCAATCAGGCCCATGAGTGAGGGAATTACATTAGCAGAAGACTTCTTAAAGAGAAATCACGGCTACGTTTTTCTGCCTCCTTTCGGCATCCTGCCCCAGATAAGAGGAGGAGACAAACTCACGGGTTTGACAAAGCCGCCTTAAGTTGCCAGGCCGCATTAGGGGGTGTGAGGCATGCTGAAAACGCCACTTCAGCAGCGGAGGATTTGCTTGGATGACAGGTCTCAGTTCTCAACCCGCGCTGCTCAGAATGTAAAGGCAAATGGTGAATGCTCAGATTATACCTCTAAAAGCACACCTCAGCGGCTGCCGCCACACCTCCTGCCTGGGCTTATCCGCACACTGCCTGAGTGACACCCAATACCTCACCCCGCTCCTGGACAGGTGGAGAAACACATGAGCTGTGCTCCAATAACTAGTGAGCTGCCTACTAGGACAGCATTTTAAGGTGCACTTCTGACACCAATAATTATGCATGATTATGCTGCAGTTTAAGACATTTTTCACAGACAAGGCTTAAGCCTAGTTCCAGACTAAAATGCATGTTTGAGCCGTTTTACCTAAAAGCTGAAATGACAAGAAAAATGTGTATAACGTGTGAGATGTGTACTTTTATTCTTATTAAAAGGTATTATTGGCATAGCAACAATAGATAGTATTAGTATTAGTATAGAGCTTATTCTAAACTTGTGTTGATGCCTAAATAGAGCATTTCAAAACACTTGTGAGGTTCCATATTATGTTAGGATGCTGCCTTCGAAGTCACAGTAGCGGCTCCTTACCGGAAGTATAGATAGGGCAGATTCTGGGTCTTGGCGCTGTAGTTTATGTTAAACATTTGTAAGCTTTATATTCTAAATCGCTGAATATGCAGAAACACTTTTGGCAGAGGTCTAGTGTCCTTGCGTTATTCAGTCTGAGGGAGGAACTCTAGTGCTGATAGACAGGCTTTAAGTACACACGACACGCACACAGAATGCTATCTTAGAATTGCCTTAATGTAGTATTTATTGCCTCAGAATGTTGTTTTAGAATATTACAAGTTGCGGATAAATTCCAGAGGAGGAAAAGAATGTCATGTCTATTCTCAGAACAAATAAAACAAACAACTATATTCACATGAGCACATTTAAAATGACAGGATTTATACTTACTTTGATAAGCTATTCCCTATAGGAAGAACAGATATGTCAGCTACTTACTGACCTAATGCAGACTAATATACACATAGCTGAAGCAAATTAATATCGTCTTGGTCTGGGAGCTAGGTTTACGTAAGGTAATGTGAAAATAAGCGGTGCAGTCTGTATGGCTCTAAATTAGAGGGTACTGCAGTTCCATTTTTCACCACATATTTACATAGGAAAATTGTGGGGCGCTGTAGAGCTGGGGAGGACTGTAGAGCTGCCCTGCTTAGGGTCCTATTTTAATGATCTGAGTGCATGGTCTGAAGCGCATGGCGCAGGTGTACTTAGGGCTTGTCCGAATCCACTTTTTCTAGTTTAACGACAGGAAAAATGGTTGGCGTGCCCGGCGCATGGTCTAAAAGGGTTGTACCTAGTCTCTTAATGAGACATGGGTGCGTTTTGGGTGTAATGTGCAATAAACCAATCAGAGTCTCATCTCCCCATTCCCTTTAAATGCCAGCTGCGTTCGCACCATGGCGGATTCGCTATTTACACGGCGGAATTTGCAAGCAGAAAGACTGAACACTTCTCCAGAGAGGAAGCCTTTTATTTTTAATATATTAAACATGTTTGTGTGCTGCGTGTCCATGTGGGTGTAATAAGCAGAGTGTACACGTGGTGCACCGCCTATAGGCGCCCTTTAAATAACACAAAAAATACTGCACTATTGACTTTAGACCAGGTTTTTGTTGGTCGTTTTCAGTTGCCTCAAATAGCAGCACGCCAACAATGCGCCTGAACACACCTCGTTTTCAGACCAGTATTTTTATTGATACAGTTTATAGAGAGGTCTATGTTTTGGATGAATATTTTGGTGGGGTTGGAAGTCACTATGTTTTCAAGGGGTATGTAAACTTATGAGTAGAACTGTAAAGATTCACTGCTTTGACTTCTCTTTTGTGTGGCACACAGAAATCAGTGTCTCAGACAATGTGCAAATACTAAATGGAGTTCTCTTTTGCGCCTTCCGTCTTCTTGCACTTGAACGGACAAATTCACACAAAAATCACGTCAATATGCCTTGAGTATCCTAGCAAACATAGTTGGTTATGTCTTAAGTGAACATAAACAGTCAAGACAACGCATGTGTTCAGTATCAGTAAATTGGATCCGTGCATTCTGTCTTAAAGTGTCTGTGTCTTTGTTAATCGCTCTTGACTTTTGTAACTTTAACAAGGCTTAATCTATATTTATTTATACAGTGAAGACTATGCAGTGTTATTTTACATTTGATTATTCAATTTCTGTACCGGAAAACTACTGTTAGGCCTACCTGAAAAATCTGAAAAACCGTTTGTTTTTTAATCTTTGCTCTATTGTATTTATTTGTGCTGTTGCTTCTAGTTTGATTATTTGTTATCTTATTTTCATCATTTTTATTTGACAGTCTAATAACAAGTCTAATAACAAGCACAAACTGTTAAATAAAATTTGAAGTAAAAAGGTATTCGTCCTACAGTGTTTTTACTACTTTACCATAGTAAAGGATGTGAATGGGTATAATAGACTTAATAAAAAAACGAAAGGAAGAAACGTTTAAGAAGAAACGTAAAAGATGTCCATGTCCAGTGGGATAAAATGGACTAACGTTAGGCCTATTGTTAAAATTCACGGAAATCCTTTGAAAACAAAGCTTTGTGCTTCACTCCTGTGGTAACATTCACATAAAACAGCATTCACATACAAAACACTGGGTTAATAACGAAATTATAGTTAAGTAGAAAATAGTTTTTATGTAAAGAGATATATTAAAATAAAAAAAAGTGCACAACTCTTCTTAAGTGGAAGCTACTTTTTTTCCCTCACGTGCAACCTAGCGCAGATGAGTCCTTATTTGGGTTAGTCAAATAACGAAATGATAGTAGTAGAAGTAGAAAATTGTATTTATGTAAAGAGACAGAAAAATACAGATATAGTAAATTATATCTTTTTATAAAGATAAAAAAAAATGACGATATCATCGTCCATCGCGTTGTTATACTGTAAACATCATCAACTGCCAATTTAGGGGACATCGCCCAACCCTATACTGTATAGTGCACTTAAACCAACTACTGTAATGCTCCAAAGTAGGACAGAATTATTACACACATTAACTAAAAAAAGATGAAAACTTCCAAAAAAGTCCTCAAGGCAGATTTGGGTCAAAGAAACTGAAATGTAGATCTCAAACTAACATTCACAAACTTCGGTTTCATTACCTGCTGCAAAAAGCAGCTAATTAACTTTAACATTTCTATACACACTTTATATTCTTTATATAAAATCTGATGACTGTGCAAAAGAAAAAAAATTGCCTTTCAAATAATGTTCCCATTTTAAATACGATTTCACACCTACCAAAACGGAATTGAGTTAACATTTCAAAAGGACCCATAAAATTACACACACAAAAAATGAGCAAGTAAAAAGTTGAAGTTACTGAAAGCTATGTTTCCTAGCTATGTTTAGACCACTCCTCTCCAAAATACCACCCTCATGACGACTGACAGGGAGAGAGTGCCTTCGTTTTTGCACTTGACAGTTGTCAAAGAGACAAGTGTGACATCTCAGGATCTTATATCTGTCAGAAAGCAGGGACAATCACTGCAGAATATTCCATGAAAAATATCTTCAGTATATCGTCATGTATATTTGTTTATTAATTCAATAGAATTCAAAGTTCAGCATGCTTGCAAGCAATCTTTTTTTCCTGTTTGTGGCTCATCACCATGGTGATCCATCAGACACACAACAAGCTGCTCATTCCACGGCAGACTATAACAATTTCAGCGAGAACAGCATCTCACTTCATCCTTCCACCTAAACTAACCACAGAAATGTAATGAAATCATTCATAAAACTGCAAAAATAAATGATAACTCCTGCAACAAGAAACTGAATCCACTAAAGAAAATGCTGCCTTTATACATTTTTTATGCCAATGCAATACAACGTGAGGGTATCTGCATGTTTAAGGGAATGAAATTTAAGACATTTTAGAAAAAGATTTAAAGACTTAAAGATCCTCAAAGTAATTGAATAATGATGTTTTAACATGGAAATATACGTAAAAAAAAAAAAAAAGTTGGTGTGTGTGTATGTGTGTATATATATATATATATATATATATATATATATATATATATATATATATATAAATTTGACCACATCAATATTCATAACTTAGAAAAACCAAACATAAAAATAAAAAACACATCAAAGCTATAAAGATGTTAATGTGAGAACTAAATTAGTTAATGCAAAAATTAATATCCAAGCATATTTAAAAAAAAAAAACTGCTGAACCTACTTTAGCAGCTTGCAAAAACAACATGTAAGACTTGATTATAAATGTAAGATAATTGGAAAGAACCTGCAACACTTGGTATTTCTAAATTCTAGTGGTTGAAATCTATTTCTGAACTTATTTTCATCCTTTTTTGCAAAGGTACACAGCTTTATTATCCAGAAGATCCTAAAACTGTGATTGAGATTGAGATTTGACCAGACAGAACAATAAAAAGTGCCTTTTTACCTTCACTAGATCATTACAAATGATCCTGCAGTGTGACAAATTAAAGCTACAAATATTGCATGTACTCACTCAATATGAAGTCATGCATAAAAATTATAGAAGAATTACAGTTTAAAATAGTTCACAGTACACTAAAGAAAATTTGGTGTAGAGTTTCTCAAATAATTACAAAGAAACAGCAAGTGAAATTTGGAAGTAGAAAGACTGAAATAGTATTTTCTTGTAAAACATACTCCAATAAACCATTTTTTACAATGTAACACCACAGTACACGTCAACTTCCCTAAAGTATTTCATCTCAACTACTCTTATATGTCTATCTAGAAATGCAAATCACACGCACTGAAGAAAGCACTGTGTATGATCAAGTTTTAGAAGTCGAAAACCCGTTCCCAGATCTCCACCAGGCCTGTTAAATAAAGCATTCTGACCTTTCCGCTCCGACCGCTTCTTGCGTCGCCGCTTGAATCGGGTCCTAACGAGGCAGTAGTAGGCCCCCATGCAGTGTGCGGCGTCCACAACCAGGGCCATGGCCGGTTGACCCTGACGCTTGAGTCGAAGACAGGAAGATACCTGACTGCACTGTCCTGTTCTGTGTTTCTGAGCTACTCACAGTGAAGGTGTGCGCCGCAAGCCCCCTTCCCTCGCTCCACACTTTCAGCTCTACCACACACACGCGTGGTCTCCTCCCCCTCCTCTCCTTTTGGTACTTTGTGAGAGGAGAGAGAGAAGCAGGAGGCTCGGCGGAGAGGACACTAGTAGAGCTTTACAAGGTTAGACAGAGTAAACAGAGACCGCTGGAGATTTCGTGCCGGATTTGTTTTCTCACTTCCCTTCTCTTTCACATATCCTGCTATTTTACCTGAGGCAAGAGCAGTCTGCTCTTGCCAGTCCAGGTAATGACATCTCCAAACCCTCGGCCAATCAAAAGCAAGGGTTCATTTCATCATATGGCAAAAAAACATGTTTACTCCCCTGACATCCTTTTACCAAGACGACTTCTTGGTAATATATGATGAAACTAGGGGTGTGACGAGACCCTTATCTCACGAGACGAGACGAGATTGGGTTCACGAGAACGAGACGAGATTTTTACATAGTATTTTGAAGAAATCCTCAATGATGAAATACATGACTAGAAAAATTGTTTGCAGGTGCATTTGAAATGTTTTAACTCATCATCTTGTAATGAATGTCATTTCAGTTCTACTTTCTGAGTATGAATTATCATATGCAGTAAAAGACAACAATAGTCAAGCACTGTAAAAGGTTTTGCACAAACTCAACTGACTGGCTTCTTTCCTGTATGATTGTCTCTTCAGATCTTAGAACTTCACATTAGCTTCTTTTGACCTCCTAACTCAACTCCTTCCCACAAATTGATCATAGATATTAAGTGCAAACAATAAGTGCAACCATAATCAAAGTACTCAATATTCTCAATATTCAAAGTGCAAACAGAAACCAAATTTTTGCTACACACTCAAAAGTATGTACTTTCTCTTCACAAAAAGAGTACATACTTTTAGGTCGTAGTATAAGCAGGTGAATTGGGATGCAGTTAGTTATCCTAACTTCACCTTTACACTCCGTCATGACAATATGACGCGAGACAGCTCGACGAGAAATCTCGTCATATTTTAGTCTTGCAAGATCTCGTGGCACAAGATCTCGTCACACCCCTAGATGAAACTGCTTTTATTTCACATTTTAATCCCTGTTCTGCTGCAGTATGCGCTGCCATGGAATGAACTAAACCCATATGAAAAAAAACTTTTGTTACTTAAAGGTACAATATGTAAACTTTTTCTCAAAATTGGCTTGGCTTTTCAGAGATGGAGAGAACTGAGGGATTTTAAATGTTGTAAAGGCGGCGCTGAGGTGTTTTTATTACTCAACAGGTGAGTAGGGGTGTAAGAAAACATCAAAAACGCTGTATCAATATTTATTTGTTTACATCCAAGATTTGTGTTAGTGGCTTTGTGTTTGGTTTAAACCCGACCACTAGAGAAACATGGCAGCGCAAAATGGTGACTTCACTGTGCACGGTGTATGGAGATAGAAATGGCTCATTCTAAGGTAATAAAAACATAACGGTTCATTATGTAAGGTCTTTATACAGCACTGAAAACATAGTTATGTATATTATATTGCATTTCTGCCAATAGATCCTCATAAGTACTACACACAGCACCTTTAAAGCAGGGTCCCAGAATATAAAAACTATGCCTAAAGAAGCCTGCAAGCACTTTACTATTTTTCCTTTACTTAGATTGCACAAATATAAGTGAGAAATGCAAATGCAGATCCCACTGTTTTGATTAAATAATAGTTTTTATGTATATGGTGGCATGTTATTTTTTTTTATTAGATCTTTCTTAAAAAAAGAAATAATCGCAATATAACGCCTTTCTTACAGAATTTCAATACATCGCAATATATTGTATCGTAACCCCTGTATCGTATCGCCAGATTCTTGGTGATACACAGCCCTACAGGTGAGTAAGGTATTTTATTGAACCGATAAATTGCCATATGTAGATCTCTAACAGAGTTCACTGTAAAGCATTATCTATTGTGAAGGGCCATATTTATCCGCACAATCATGCAGAGCTGAAGCACAACCAAAACAATGTTCTTCCAAAAATTGCATGCAGTTTTTTTTTTTTTTTTTTTTAAAGCAAGAGGGCCAAAAGTTACATAGGGCAACTTTAAACTACACTTAACCAGCCAAAAGTTGCATGGTGCAACTTTAATAAAATAAAAATAATATTTATACGGTATATAAATATGGCTGTATCAGCCTAGATTTCTCTTAAGGGGGTCATGGACTAAGAATTAAAATTTTCCTTGATCTTCTGCCAGTCAAAATCACCGTGGACTGCAAGCTGGAAAGAAAGATGGTGGTAAAATTATATTATAGTCTAAAGGGTTGTTCACACAGGATGTATTCTCATTTTTTAAAGCTATTTTTAAGTAGCTAAGAGGGTAAAAGAAAACATGAGAGACTTAATATATTCTCGCTCACTTTCAGATGTGTTCAGATGTGTTTTTCCTCCCATACGTCTAATACTTAATTCAAATCACACATCCATGCAACTTCTGAAGAAGCTCAGAGACAATATTTGGGTGACAGGGAATCTTTGAAAATGGAAAAAAAAGGTTTATTTCCAAAGCAACCAGCCAAATTGAAGTTCAGTTTTAAACCAGCCATGATCACTAGAATATTAAATGCAACAGTTGTTTAGTGCAATTAAAGAAATCTTTAATCAATAAGCAGTCTAGCTCCATATCCGCTCCAGTTTAGCTTCAGCATGAAGATCTGGAAGTAACTCTAACGCCATCATGAGGGCAAAGCAAACCACTGCACCTCATCCAGTAATATTACTACACAGAAAACACCCAATGAACCACACACATTCAGATACAACTATTTGAAATAAAATACTAATAAATCAAGATTTTAGTACACAAACACATCCGTTGATATTTCAGACTACATCTATAAACAGCCCAGACCCGAGATCAACAAACTATCCTCAAGAGCCTAGAAAACTACAGCTTAACATCTTTACTTATGTCCTTCAGCATCATTCAGACCGGAAAAAAAAAAAGTGTACACTGCCGTTCAAAAGTTTTTGATCAGTAAGAGTTTTTAATGTTTTTAGAAGTCTCTTATGCTCATCAAGGCTGCATTAATTTAATTAAAAAAACAAAAAAAACTATAATTTTGTGAAATAGTATTAAAATGTAAGTTTAATAGAAAGTTTAAAAGAACAGTATTTATCTGAAATAGAAAGCTTTTGTAACAATGTACTACCATTCTTTTGAACTTTCTACTCAAAGAATCCTTTGTTTTCAACATTGATAACCATAAATGTTTCTTGAGCAGCAAATCATCATATTAGAATGATTTCTGAAGGATCATGTGACACTGAAGACTGGAGTAATGATGCTCAAAATTCAGCTTTGCACCACATAAATAAATTACATTTTTAAATATATTCAAATAGAAAACAGTTATTTTACATTTTAATAATATTTCACAATATTACTGTTTTTTTGTGTATTTTTAATAAAATAAATGCAGCCATGGTGAGCACTTCTAAAAACAAAAATCTTACCGATTAAAAGCTTTTGAACGGCAGTGTATATTCAGATTTCAAATTTTGGTAATGGTTGCAAAACCTCATATGCAGTAAAAACTAAATAAAATGGTTCATTCAATGACGAGCAGCATTTTCCCCCCATAGAAAGCATCAGCAAATATTTTCTTGGTTCTGTGAATAAAAAGCAAGATGGCAGCTGCTCTGTAGACTGGTATAATTTATCCAGCAGAAAAGCAGGTTGCCACAACTGAACACAGAAGCAGAATGTCTGAATGAAGATATCACAAGGGCCAAAGGAGCTCTCCAGCACCCTCTAACAGACTAAGGTGGAACTACAGCATTACCTCAAAGACATTCAGGAATGCAATGACTGTGTGTGAATACAAACAAGCAAACCTACTCACTGAAATTATTGACCTGGGCAACACACTACAGTAAACACATCAGTAAAAGTCAATTTCAATATTCAATACTGAACAACTATGATATCAAATAATAACAACTTCACCCACACATACACTACCTTTCAAAAGTTTGAGGTCAGTAAGTTAAAAAAAAAAAGGATGCATTCAATTGGCAAAAAGTGGCAGTAAAGACGTTTATAATACTACAAAAGATTTCCATTTCAAATAAATGCTGGTCTTTTGAAATGATCAAAAAATATTAAGCATCATAACTGTTTTCAACATAGATAAGAAATGTTTCTTGAGCACCAACTTAACATATTCGATTTCTGAAGGATCATGTGACAATGAAGACTAAAGAGTAATGATGCTGAAAATTTAGCTTTGCCATCACAGAAATCAATAATGTTTTACAATATATTACAATAAAAAAAAAGAGTTATTTTACATTGTAATAATATTTTTGTTTATTTATGACAGCATATAACATCAAAATCAGTAATTGCTAAACATGCTGAATCTGTGCATCCGTGCATGAACTGTCACAACTCACACTGCCTGAACGCAGCACATTGTTCATACCACATATTCTTTTAGTACAGGTATATTGCACAATCCCACATGAGACTAATCAGAAGATACACACCTGGGTTTCCACTTGCTGTCAGAGCAGCACTCCTGCTTGATCACCTAGCCTGCATAGACACAAGAAAGAAAGAAAGAGAAAGAAAGATTTTAGGATCAAAATTCCAGTATAACATGATGCATTTTCAAATAAACCACAACCATAAGTTTCTACCTTTGTGTAAAGCGACATTCCACATCACTTCACTGACACATTATCTACTCATACTGCCAGTAGCTTTAGATGCAATCTCCAGCTACTGCAGATTTAGTTTCAATCCCCTGTCACGTCATCAACTTTCCAAGTTACGGAGAGTCTGAAAACTTTCACCTGCAGGTGAACGGCGCAAAAACGGCTGTGCTAAACACATCAGGTGACGTGTCGCGAGCACGAGAACAATGTGACCTCAGCTGTAAATGTCCCTCATAAAAAAGTAGAAGAAAAATAACAGTGGCTTGATCCAAAGGCCTGGCTGAGCAGAGGGAGGAATGACCTGGAATCAGAAGGGAGTGTGGGAGATGCAACATGAGGAAAGGAAAAGAAAGAAGGGTGATAATCTCACAATAACAGCCAGTCATATTTGCAACCAGAAACACTAAAAAGGAAGGAGCTTCCCTCCTTTGAGCTCCTTAAAATGACTGTTTGCATCACTAGGAAAGATCTGCAGAGCAAAAGCAGCAGCAGGACGCTTTATAGAGGAAAAATAAAAAACGGCAGCCCAATAAAAAGTGGCCAGTGAAACCCGTACATCTCCCTGCAGCACGTTTCTTTAACCCTGACAGCCTCGTGTTTACTGAGGATATTTAGCAGTGATGCTGCATCAGTTGATTCTACAGTGGCACAGCGGGAAAAAAAAAAATTATAAATTTAAAATTAAATAAAATAAAATTAGCCCATGATTTATTCACCCTCAGGCCATCCTAGGTGTATATGACTTTCTTCTTTCTGATGAATGCAATCAGAGTTATATTATTAAATATCCTGATGTTTCCAAGCTTTATAATGACAGTGACGGGGTCCATTGAGTTTGAAGCTCAAAAAAAGTGCATCCATCCATCATAAATGTAATCCACACGGCTCCAGGGGGTTAATAAAGGCCTTCTGAAGTGAATCGATCGAGTTTAAAACTTTATAAAGTAAAATATCAATAGCAAACGTTTTGAACTGTGAGAGGTGTTACACTTTCTGCACAAGTTGAATACGGAAGGCAGTCTGGCGGAAGCTAGATATTTTACTTTATAAAGTTTTAAATATGGATATTTTTCTTATAAACCCCATTAAGTCGCTTCAGAAGGCCTTTATTAACCCCCGGAGCAGTGTGGAGTACGTTTATGATGGATGGATGCACTTTTTTGAGCACCATTTACTGCCATTATAAAGCTTGCAAGCATCAGGATATGTATTAATATAACTCTGATTGTGTTCATCAGAAGAAAGTCAGTCATATATACCTAGGATGGCTTGAGGGTGAGTAAATCATGGGGTAACTTTCATTTTAAAAAGTGAACTAATACTTTGAATGCAATATAAGAAAAAAAAGAATACAAAAAGACAAAAAAATACAGTATTGTATCTTTCTACTTCACCTTTCTTCAGTGACCGCATGCAAACTTAAACAGATCATTCTAAAATCAAAAATTCCCATCAAGTTCTCTGCCTTTTTGATGAAAGTTCTTCAAAATATCTTTTGTGTTGTGCATAAGGCTTGGTGAGTAAATGATGACATTTGAATTTTTGATTGAATTAAGAACCTTTTAAGAGCTGGTTCTTGTAATGAATCGGCCAAACACTCACGTTAAGCGAGTTAGTCTAACAAATGACTTACTGAATCTGTCATAATAAAAATGAATACCAGACAATAAATGTCCCTATGAAAATAAAGCAAAATAGAGGAAATAGTCCTGGATTGCATCACATTTGATTGTTCAAGCATGTTTTCTATAAATTGCACATATATTGTACACAATCATATACCTAAACATTCTAACATTCAAATAATAATAAAAAATGCTCAATTCTTGAGGCTCAAGTGGTGCTAGAAAAGGACTTTGGATAGAAGCATCTGCTAAATTAATAAATGTATAATCTGACCGATATCACTGACAAGAGACCACTTTTACATGCATTGAAAGTGAATGAGGACTGGTCTCCAAAAAGCTAAAAAATAACGATAAATAAAAAAAGTAACATACTTCTCATGTTCTACTGTATATTATTATATAAAAATGTGATAACAGTAAACCAACAAATTTTAGTCTGTTCCTCACACAAACCTTTCATACAAGTCTTGAAATATATTTACATTTTTATAATCCCTGGTCAGCATTCACTTTCATCACTTCAAAATATTTATATTTGTATTCAACAGAAGAAAGTGATCTAGGTGATCTAGAAAGTGATCTAGGTAAGACATGTGGGTTGTTCTCTCCTGACACACAGGTGTAAAAGTCTGAAGGCACTTATCACTCCATTTCTTGCAAACAACTTTTTATTTAGGACTGCTCAGATTCAGAAAGTGATCTGTGAAGCATATAAAAATCCTGTCTTTCACTTATGGCCCAGCTGAGTTCAGCACAGACGGAAGCAGCACTCAGCATCTTTCTGAAGCTATTGTCAAACACCAAAGAGAGCGGGTCGGGCCACTGGGAAACCAGCGGGAAAGTACACCTGAAAAGTGAGCACTGAACTTTTTCTCGATATAAATTCATTAGTTATGAAGCAATAAAGAGGAAACAGTCACTAATACATGGATTGCATCACATTACAATGTTCAATCATGTTTTGAAAGACACAAAACCTTTTACCAAATTCTAATATTCAAAGTGGTTAGATCAATTGTAATTCTTGTAGCTCACCTGGCACTAGCAAAGCTACTTTGGATAGAAACATCTGCTAAATTAATAAATGTATAATCCAAAAACAAATAAAATTGTTTCTGATGCAACAACCAACAGTTACCAGACAGACCAAGCGCTGAGAACAGCGTTTGGCTCACAGGGGGGCGCTGTTGCCTTTTTTTTTTTTTTTTTTTTTTTTTTACACTGGTTCTTGCATCTACCAAATGGTTTTCTCCCAAGAAGCTTCTACATATTACAGAGAATATCAAATCAAACTTATCATGCTTTTAAAACTGCTATACATTAAGCTAGTGTGACTAAGATCTAAAGACTAAGAGAAATATTCCAGCCTGGTAACAACGCCTTTAAAAAAAAAAAATATGCCGTAATGTGCTGTCCAAGCGTCCCCTCAGACAGTTTCTTCAGGGTCAGATTTATTTCCATTATAGTAATACATTTTGATGGTTGAAAAACAGCTTTAGGGTTGGAAATGCCAGAGGGTCCCTTACAATTAGAGGGCCACAGCATCAAATTAGATGAAAAAGTTTCTACCGCAGAGTAAATAAGCCAGATAGCAGCCATGCAATGCACCGCAATCTACATTCAAGAGAAATGTGTGACCACAGCTAAAATGTTCAGTGGGGGATCTTTAACCAGCACAGACATTTAGACGACAGGCTCCTCAGTCAGGCTAAATGGGATGAGGGAGTCACGCATGTTTGGATCCGAGGGCCTGAACTTCAGCTGTAGAGGACAAAAGGCTAATTGCAGATACACTCTTCATTACAACGATAAAATTACTCCTCTGTCAACCCTCACATTTTTTCAGTGGTCTAAGAAAAGAGGCGATAACGAGCTCTAACTGTCCTGTGCACTCGCTTTTCTTCTTGTGAAGGTTTACGGGATTAGTTCCCATTTAACAAAGCTCTAAGTTACATTTTTGGCACATGCAATTTTAGCAACCAGCAGAGCAGGTAAAACATCCCAGCCAATTACAAGCCTTCTCATTTTCGAGTACATGCTAAGTGGTTTCATAAATCACACACGTTTTCCATGTCTTTAACAGTGTTCGATTGTCTCAAGATCAAAGCAGACCAGAGGAGACGGGTTTTAATGCTGCCAATGAAACTGAGAAAAACGCTAACACCACTGCCATATTCAGTTTAAACAAAGCACTGGAATTCAATAAAAGAATACATAAATCACACATCCAGACAGAACAGAGAGTTCTCTAAGAGAGGAGAAAAAAATACAGATTAAGGAATGAGGAAGCCCTGCCAACAACAGACAGCTTAGGTGAGAAATCAGTCAGGTTTGAAATGGTTCCCATAAAACATGAACCGTCTGGTTTGCAACCCACAGTTTGATCCATGTTAGTACCGGGGTTAATCAAATGATTAGCGATACCTCTTAAATAATAAAAGGTGTCTATTTTTAAAACTAATTACAGTGATTATCTCCACTGCTGTGGTCCTGTACAGTTAGAGGAAATAAAATGCAATCAGGTGTAACAATGAAACAACGCAAGCTGTCTTAAATTTCAAAATGTAAAGTAAAATAAAAAACATGAAAGAAATAATATAATAATAAAATTATTATTATTACATAAATTGATGATGATGATTATTATTATTACTTAAAGTCCCTATGAAATCAAAATGGAAGTTTTTGTTGCTTTTAGTATGAATGTTAGCCTTAAGGTTATCTAATAAGCTAGTGTGCTCCAAAACAATGACAAAATTCAAATTAAAAAGATATAAGCATTCAAAACTTAGTCTCTCACTTCCACCAATATGGATCAACGATTTTGATGACATCACTCAGCATTTGATTAGACAGAAAATCTGATGAGAAGCTGAAGTGCAATCTAGAATCTGAAGCATTGAGTATTATCATTAGAGATAGGATAAGTTAATCAAGTGTCATTTACAGTTTTTCTTTCCATTCATATATTCTTTGTACTTTAGTTAACTTATTTTCCACTGACGTGTATGAATAGATATATGAGGGTTGTATGCGAGTAACGAGTATGCATGGTCATGTAGGTGTATATGTATAAATGTGTATGTATGTGTATATATGGGTGTGTATATGTATTAGGTATACAGGTGCTGGTCATATAATTAGAATATCATCAAAAAGTTGATTTATTTCACTAATTCCATTCAAAAAGTGAAACTTGTATATATTATATTCATTCATTACACACAGACTGATATGTTTCAAATGTTTATTTCTTTTAATTTTGATGATTATAACTGACAACTAAGGAAAATCCCAAATTCAGCATCTCAGAAAATTTAAATATTACTTAAGACCAATACAAAGAACGAATTTTTAGAAATCTTGGCCAACTGAAAAGTATGAACATGAAAAGTATGAGCATGTACAGCAGTCAATACTTAGTTAGGGCTCCTTTTGCCTGAATTACTGTAGCAATGCGGCGTGGCATGGAGTCGATCTGTCTGTGGCACTGCTCAGGTGTTATGAGAGCCCAGGATGCTCTGATAGTGGCCTTCAGCTCTTCTGCATTGTTGGGTCTGGCATATCGCATCTTCCTCTTCACAATACCCCATAGATTTTCTATGGGGTTAAGGTCAGACGAGTTTGCTGGCCAATTAAGAACAGGGATACCATGGTCCTTAAACCAGGTACTGGTTGCTTTGGCACTGTGTGCAGGTGCTAAGTCCTGTTGGAAAATGAAATCTGCATCTCCATAAAGTTGGTCAGCAGCAGGAAGCATGAAGTGCTCTAAAACTTCCTGGTATACGGCTGTGTTGACCTTGGACCTCAGAAAACACAGTGGACCAACACCAGCAGATGACATGGCACCCCAAACCATCACTGACTGTGGAAACTTTACACTGGACCTCAAGCAACGTGGATTGTGTGCCTCTCCTCTCTTCCTCCAGACTCTGGGAACCTGATTTCCAAAGGAAATGCAAAATTTACTTTTATCAGAGAACATAACTTTGGACCACTCAGCAGCAGTCCAGTCCTTTTTGTCTTTAGCCCAGGCGAGACGCTTCTGACGCTGTCTGTTGTTCAAGAGTGGCTTGACACAAGGAATGCGACAGCTGAAACCCATGTCTTGCATACGTCTGTGCGTAGTGGTTCTTGAAGCACTGACTCCAGCTGCAGTCCACTCTTTGTGAATCTCCCCCACATTTTTGAATGGGTTTTGTTTCACAATCCTCTCCAGGGTGCGGTTATCCCTATTGCTTGTACACTTTTTTTCTACCACATCTTTTCCTTCCCTTCGCCTCTCTATTAATGTGCTTGGACACAGAGCTCTGTGAACAGCTAGCCTCTTTTGCAATGACCTTTTGTGTCTTGCCCTCCTTGTGCAAGGTGTCAATGGTCGTCTTTTGGACAACTGTCAAGTCAGCAGTCTTCCCCATGATTGTGTACAGAACTAGACTGAGAGACCATTTAAAGGCCTTTGCAGGTGTTTGAGTTAATTAGCTGATTAGAGTGTGGCACCAGGTGTCTTCAATATTGTACCTTTTCACAATATTCTAATTTTCTGAGATACTGAATTTGGGATTTTCCTTAGTTGTCAGTTATAATCATCAAAATTAAAAGAAATAAACATTTGAAATATATCAGTCTGTGTGTAATGAATGAATATAATATATAAGTTTCACTTTTTGAATGAAATTAGTGAAATAAATCAACTTTTTGATGATATTCTACTTATATGACCAGCACCTGTATAACGTTTTTTCTTTATGTGTATATACTGCATATGTATATGATATGTCAAGCTCATTTTATTTATTCATTTTATTTATTTTTTCTCACGTTTATATATTCATACATGTTCATGTCTTTATTTACATATTCAGTCACATATTAAATTTACTATGAGTTAGGGATGTGACGAGATCTCGTGCCACTAAACTAAACAGACTGAACTGTGACGAGATTTCTCGTCGAGGTAAAAAGCTGTCTTGTGTCATATGACGGAGTGTGAGGGTGAAATTAGGATAGAATATGCCAACGCTACGTTTACATTACGCCTCCACTGTAGTTTTACTTTTTATAGAAGTAAAAACAATTTAATTTAGGTGGATAACAGTCGCTTCAATTTCATCAGCTCATCCAAAACGAGCTGTTCGAATCGTACGTAGCGCGCAGCACTGATCACGTGACGAGAAGACCGACAGGACCGTGCCGGAGGATTCGTTGCGCAACAGAAGCATCAGACAATTGTGCGAACAAGTGACTGATTTCGGCTGTAGCTTCAGCGTCTATTTATAGTGTATAAATAGTGTATCTAAATATAGTGCATCCATTTGCACTTTGAATATTGAGTAGTTTGATTATGGTTATTGTTTGCACTTAATATCTATGATCAATATTGTGATTGCTATTAATGGTTCCTTTTTATAAAAAGCTAAATAAAGAATTTATAATTAGAATCTGAAGCATCCCGCCCACTGCACTATAAATAGACGCCGAAGCTACATCCGAAATCAGTCACTTGTTCGCAATTGCCTTATGTTTTAAAATGCACGTTCAGCACCACCGCTCCCTATTCACAGAGTACGCACGATCACGAAAGTGAAAGTAAACGGGAGCGCTCATTCAAACGCGATTTCAATAACTTACCACTGTTTGAAAGCGGCTCCCTGAGGTATGGAAATATCTCCCAATATGAAAGCTATCTAGTTGTAACTCTCTTAGTTCTGTATCATGCTTGAAGAAAAATGTGGTCTCTATTTGCACTTTGAATATTGAGTAGTTTGATTATGGTTATTGTTTTCACTTAATATCTATGATCAATTTGTGGGAAGGAGTTCAGTTAGGAGGTCAAAAGAAGCTAATGTGAAGTTCTAAGATCTGAAGAGACAATCATACAGGAAAGAAGCCAGTCAGTTGAGTTTTTGGCAAAACCTTTACAGTGCTTGTTGTCTTTTACTGCATATGATAATTCATACTCAGAAAGTAGAACTGAAATGACATTCATTACAAGATGATGAGTTAAAACATTTCAAATGCACCTGCAAACAATTTTTCTAGTCATGTATTTCATTGAGGATTTCTTAAAAATACTATGTAAAAATCTCGTCTCGTTCTCGTGAACCCAATCTCGTGTCTCATGAAATAAGTATCTCGTCACACCCCTACTATGAGTACAACATGTATGATGTACAATCATAATTGATGGCAGTGTGTTGGCAGTCTTGTTTCTGACACTTACAGTAGTAGAACATATTGTGATTGCTATTAATGGTTCCTTTTTATAAAAAGCTAAATAAAGAATTTAGAATCTGAAGCATCCCGCCCACTACACTATAAATAGACGCCGAAGCTACAGCCGAAATCAGTCACTTGTTCGCACAATTACTATGTTCTATAGGGTGAATGGCACATAATGCACTAAATAGGGGATAGGAAGCGATTCAGAAAGTGTAAATGTGACCCTGGACCACAAAACCAGTCATAAGGCATCTGAAAGCTGAATAAATAAGCTTTCCATTGATGTATGGTTTGTTAGGATAGGACTGTTTGGCCGAGATACAACTATTTGAAAATCTGGAATCTGAGGATGCAAAAAAACAATTCTAAATACTGAGAAAGTTGCCTTTAAAGTTGTCCAAATTAAGTCCTTAGCAATGCATATAACTACTAATAATACATTTTTGATATATTTACGTTAGGAAATTTACTAAATATCTTGATGGAACATGGTCTTAATATCCTAATGTTTTTTGGCGTAAAAGAAAAATCTATAATTTTGACCCATACAATGTATTGTTGGCTATTGCCACAAATATACCCGTGTGACTGGTTTTGTGGTCCAGGGTCACAAATATGCTCTACACTGGGGCAAATGAAGCCTACTCCGGTCCAGAGACACGATAGCACAGAACGGATCATATGCGCGAGTCGGTGCATATCAGAAAACCTATCGGACCCATTTGAATTCTGCACAGAATGCTATATTTTAAAGTGATAAGGAGGAGATTAGGAGGAGAAATGGTTAGACAGACTCGGCATTAGAAACATCACTAAAAACTAGAAAAGATAACATAGATTCCGTGCACCAACATAAATTACACACCTTTCAAACTACACATCCTCAGCATGTTTATATTTACTGTTTTGCTTTAGTAACAGTTTCATCTTAAATCTAAAAGGGGAATATATTAAAGTGTGGTTGTCACAAGCTGTCAAATGTGGCCTTGCCGAGCTCAACGGCTCTGGCCGAGCTGTGATATGAAGGAAATGCTATTGCTTATTTTAAAAAAGGGGAGCTGTTTGTCCCGCCCTGTGAAAATTACACCAACACATTGAATAAGGCTGAATGTTCCAAGGCACTTTAGTCGGCCTATAAGTTGACCTCAACAGAGGCAATACCACCTTCTTCCTAAAGGGGGCACAAGCACTCAGACTCACTGAAACCTACAGATGGGAACTCCTACTGTATGTACCAGAGATTACATGGAGGCGGCAGCTGCCTAGAAGATGCTACAGTAGAGTGCACATGGAACGCAGAGAAGAACAGAGGCATTCTTGCTGTCAGTCATCACCAGACTCAGAGGCCTTCCTCAGGGTGACAGAACCTGCTATGAAGAATGACCAGAGAAAGAGAGAGAGAGAGTGATGGAGAATGAGAGGGCGGGAGATGGAGAGAGGCTATTTTCCCACAGGGAATCAAGTCTGTAGATTCTCATGAAGGTGACGTAGAAAGAGCATCTCTGCTGCAGTGCACTGCCAGGCTGTTTCCCCCCGCTCCTTCTCCCAGCAGCTATGCTGGCAGAGCGGGCAGGAAATATAAAGCCATTAGACAGTGAAAAAGACATGAGGGGAAAATTACTGCAACTGCCCCGAGTGTGAACTTCCGACAGCCAAGTCAGTAGGATATTAAATTTATTTAAAGATGCCTGGCTAATATCCTCTGTAGCCTAGTCAATGCTGCATATACAATCAAGGTGCAAACATAGATCATAGATGTGTAAACATTTGGTCAAAGTGTACCTTGTAAACTAGCTCCTCTGTAATAATCAAAAATATTGGCTCCTGTGTTGAAAGTACAGGTATCGAGGGACGTAGTAAACTTGCAGGGTATTGCTCGCTGTGCGCTAACAAGTTGAGGAGAAAACCGATACCATTTACAGACGTATGACCTTCTCTTATTCTCCAGTTACACCACAAGAGATTGGAAGCTTTGGTCCATTAGCAAGAGTCATTAACACATCTAAGTGCAAGTGGTCTAACACAACAACAGAACTGTTGCAGACTCGCTGGCTCCAAAGTAAGATAAGATGTTCTGGTCTAGTTGAAACAAAGCAGAAAAAAAAAACAGACTTCTTTGGATTGAGTACCATCGCTGGTCACTGTGTGAGTTCTTGGCAAGCGTCGCAATAGTCCAGGTCTGACTGCATGTTGCAGGACTGGGCATGAGAATAATGCTCTGCTGTTTCTCCTTTGGAAAACATTCACTGGTTCAAACTTAGAAGTGGAGACAATCTCAAACGTTGACCACACTGCCTGAAACAACACTGTCAACTCCCATAGGACCCACAGAATGAGGGTTACGCAACCAGAGCGAAGCAGAGGAACAGGTCACAGTGTGGAATGACGGGTAAGGCCATGTTTAATCTACTTCCTGAAACCTAAAAATCCAGATCCATTCTTTACTTGCACTTGACAGATTGGGGTTGTTTGTTTGCAGCGTGTTTCAGTATTCTCTGGGGCTTGCTATTTGGGTCATATCTCTAGGGAGAATCAAGGATAGTGTGCAGAAACCAGCTGGCCGGCACAGCTGGGGCTCATGGAACCCACCGGGTGACATCTGCAGTTCTGAGGCCAAGGGCGGGTACCCAACTTTGCCACCTGGGCACTGATTAGGCCTTCAGGGAGTAAGAAAACTCAGTAGAAGACCCTTAAAATGGAGAGGGTGATCTGTCAAATATGCTTTTAGCAGAGCACTGTGGTGTAGCTATAGCTAAACTTTTCCAATCCTCAAAGAGTGGCCTTGTACTGTGACAAAATGACGGGTGACGCAGTACAGCTTGTACTCAACAAAGAAGTCTTCCAGGCCAGGACAAACGAGGGAAGTATCATAACCCCCACACACACAAACACTCTGCTCCAACAAAGCCCACTCTGTAAATTTGTCAATGAGACTTAACCTGTTTCTATTGAGATAGGAGTTTTGCTCTTTGGAAGAAACCGAAACCCAGTGATTACCAAGGTTCAGCACCAACCAGTGACAATCCAGACCAGTTACACCTCTGAGGATAAGATCTTTCACAACACTGTTCACCACTCTTGTCGGAGCAGCAGAACAATGCCCCTGATTTTTTCCCACGCAGGATCTTCTAAGGTGCTCCAGCTTGTGTTACAGCAGTTGTGTTTAAGTAGGCCAGGAGTGTCTAAAAGAAAGATCAAAAGAGTAAGAGGGATCTCACACTTTGCTCGAGGGGGAACTGAGGTGGGTTTGAACCGGCCTTTGAACCAGCCAAAAATGTAACTGTCATCATTTACTCACCCTCGTCGTTTCTAACCTGTATGGCTCCCTATCTTCTGCAGAGTCTTTATTCACTCTAAAATCAAAAGCTTAAATCAATGCACACACAGACTACATTCAAATATGGTGACAGGAACAAATTTGATGACATTTTGTCACATGATGTGCGAGAACCAGTGAGGTTTGTGTTACCACATTTTATTAAAGTCTGTATGCATGTGTTGATTGATGTTTTGATACGATCTGATTGTGAATAAACGCATACATCTCAAATGTTAAATATCCAGTACAAAGTGGATATTCATTTCACACTACCTTTATTCAAAAGATTTGGATTTTAATGACTTTCATAATATGGATAAAAACAGATGAAACAAATATATTCTTTTGTGTTCTGCCGAAGAAAATCAGGCATACATTTTTGAAACCACATTAGGGTAAGTAAATGATGAGAGAATGTTTTTGTGTTAAGGTAAAATATCCCTTTAAGAATAGTAAGAAAAGTCTGTCCAGAAAATACCAGCATCTATAGTAGCTAACTTTAACTAAAACTTTATATAAAAAGATCTGAAAATAACATTGCACTCAATCTTCTTGGGCCATAATCAGAGCAGTTTTCCCAAAACAGGAGTCTTGGAGTACCACCAACAATACACATTTTGGATGTCTCCCTTATCTGACAGACTCATTTCAGACCTTGGAGTCTACTATTGAACAGATGAGTTGAATTAGGTGCGTTTGACTAGGGAGACAAAGTGTTGATGGTACTTGGGAGACACTTCAAGAGATTTCCTTCCAACCAGCATCTAACTGATTAAAACAGAAAAACAGGTTTTAACTAAGCTTGACCTTAAATCTATAGACCAAAATAAAACAAACAATGTTGTTGCATGAGGTGAAGAGAAACAGGAAGGAAAACATTGAACAGTGATGGCTGGCTGCCGGTCTGCCCAGCATTCATCTCTCCAATCAGTGGGCACTCTAAAGCAAACACAGCCATTTCCGCTGAACATGGAAGTAAAGGCTGCTTTTAATTCCTGAATAGCATCATGGGGGAAGGGGCATGTCTGCATCAATGGTATGAGACCTTGTTCTCGGTCCAATCTGATTTGGTCTTAAGCTCAGAGCGACAAGACAAGCTTTCCTCCATCCAACGTCAACATCAGGCTGCGTTCTATTCTGTCTCTATCCTAACACTACACAACATCTGGCCATGTGCAACACCCCCAGACACAGCAAGCCAGGCACACACAAGCCAAACCCAGGCTACTGTTAGCCTGACAGAAAGACTGAGATCCACAAAGGGTTCATCCAATCTGCTGTATATCATTACACAGGAATTATGTTCAGAGAAAACCTCATTAACCTCACCTGCAATTCAGTGACACAAAAAGCCCTGAGGAAGAAAAATAAAAAGGTGCTGGAGGTGGTAAATTGCTTCAGAGGACCCAGGGCTAAATTAGATCAGTCATTAGCATATAGCGACCATCGTCCCAATCAAACACAACCTTCAGATGATCTTTTGAGGGAGCAGGTGATCATACAACGGCACACAAATAAGAAACCAGAATGCCTGGTTGTGTTTGCACTGTGCTAACATTTATTTTCTACAGGGTTGTTTATTTTTCTTACCCTACTGCGAGGGTTTTCAATGTAGACGGCACTGCAGAGAAACGGCACGTCACTGTTCTCATGCACCCTCAAGCTGTCATTAAATATATAAAGTCCCATATCCATGTTTTACACAACTCTTTCATTACATGCCTCTCTTGCTTTCTGAGCCTCTCTGAAATATTTACAAGCTCATTGAGATGTCAGAAGGCAAGGAGCACTTTCTTTTAATTCTAGTTTTCAGTACCAACTCACAAACGCTTTGAAAAAACTGCTGCACTGAGCCAACGGGATAAGGTTACATAAGACTGCATAAGAGTACAACCAGAGAACTCAGGGTACCAGGATTCATTCATGCCATATTAATATCATCAAGGATAGGTTCAGGGCTTAAAACAATCAGGATTTAAGAATTGGTACACTTTTAATTCATTGTTTTGCTTTTGAATTGGGCACATCCACAGGAAGTTGAATTGGAATTTTACATTCTCTGGATTTACTAAGATCCATAAAATATGGAATAAGTCCATCTAGGCCTATAGTACTTATACCCAACAACTTCACAAAGTGATTTAGTCATGTACCTTAAATTCACAGAAACAAACACATGCTTTGCTACTCCTGAAAATCAATATTCAGTGTTCATATTTTACATTCAAGGCATCACCAATGGATTGGCAGCATAATCCATTATGATGACATTTTCTATCATCCCTCTTTAAACACATCATCACTTCAGCTCGAGGCTCTAATCAATTCAGTCAGAGCCTTTCCGTGGGGTCAACCATGCAGAACAGCAGCAGCTGTGACGAGGTAATTTGGAGCCCCAGCGGCACCCACTGATGGGCCACAAGGCATTGTGGGTAGATTCTCAATGGCCCCCAATGACAAACGGAGCTCCTGTGAAATGGAAACACGTTCTGGTTTCACCTCAGTAAGAGAAAATAATGAGAGACTATTACGAGAGGTTACTCTGCTGGAGTTAAAAGACAAGGTACGCAAAGTGTAATGTGCTCAGATTACAATTGACGAGGAAAGTCAGGTCTCAACACCAGAGGAAATAATGTTGGATTTTAAAGGGATTGTTCAACCAAAAATGATAAATCTGTCACCATTTACTCACTCTTCCATCATTACAAACCCCTATTAGTTACTTGTTTCTGTGGAACACAAATGGAGAAATTTGGAAGACAGTTTTGATGCAATTACAACGAAAACAAGTAACAAAACACAAGTAAAAAGCACCACAAAAGTATCAAAAACATGGTTTGTGAGTGTAACTAGTGAAGTAGACCATTTAACTTGTTTCTCACCCAGAAATCTTGACATCCACCCCAGCTCTCATTGAAGCATTCATGAAAGTTGAAATGAGATAAACAGTGAAGTCTGATTTGTAAATAAATAAAATATTTTGCAATCAATATACTTTTAGTTATCATACAACTTTAGATGACTTTGAATATAATGAATACGGACTACTTTCATGATGATTTTGCATCTTTTTTTTTTAAGCTGAAAGGCTTTGATTCCCCATTTATTGGAAAAGAAAGATTAGCAGTTTTCAGAATTCCAGTATTATTTCAGTATTATTTGGAGAACTGATATATTGTCCCCTAATCAAAGCATATATATATTCTGTCTTAGCCACAAACCAAAGGCTGAAGCAAAACTCAAAAACCTTCCATCCACTCACACTCCTAACACAACAATATCTGACACCACCACTCTGATCAGATAGCGCTGAACCATCTTCCCGGGCCGATATGTGGTCTACGATTTCAAATATCACACAATAAATCACACACAGACATATCCCTCACCGCAGAAATGCCAGTGGTTTCTTGGAGGAATTTGAGAACAAAGCTGCCATTCTGTTTTTCTCAGAAACAGGTTTGCATATCATAACTGCCTCCTCCTTCCCTTGGATCCAATTCAACTCAAGCCTGTTTATGATCTGAATTATAAGCTATTAAAATGCCTATGCAAGTCCATGATTCTAATACACAGGAAGGTAGTATTTAACCAAATACCACAAAATCTTGTGTGCCATGGGGACTTTGGCTACGACCACCCTGACATTTGATTAAATTCAATTTGCACTCTAAAGGACATAGCAAACTTGATTATAAAACAAAGACTGTTGAAACTGATTTTTTCCAAAGGGTTACGAAGAAAAGATCTTTGTTATGTGTTGAATTCCAATGAAGATAAAGACGAGACTTTGGTCCTGACGATCAGCTAAGACAGGTCATTAGTACCTCCTGTCTGAGAGACAGACACTCACTCATTAATACATAGGATATTTTCCCTCAGGGAGCTCAGGGCATCATTCATCTCCTGTGTGTTTTTTTCTCTCAAGCACTGCTGTGAAATTCCCACTTCGCTTAACTTGCAAAAAGCTCCCACATCCCTGAGCAGCCCCAGGATGAATGAGCGATCTACTGGCAAGTCACTCGAGAACTGAAAACGGCAGGCCTGAGAGGAAAACTCTAAGGCATGGAAATGGCTTTTTGAATTGTTTAAACTCTGGCAAACGTGAGGAACATTCTTAAATGTTACAGAAGGACATTGGTTGAAAACAAAGGCTGGTCAGAGCTGAGTCCTAGTGCTTAGTGTACATGCCTTAAACATGTGGTTCATACCTGGTGATTGATTTTGTGAATCGATGCGTTTCGTGAAATATATAATTTTGTTGTCAGTATATCTTTCCAAATCCATATGATGTTTTTTCCACTGAACATAAAGTGAGTTTTTTTAAGAATATCCAGCATTTTCAATATAATGAAAGTCAATTAAATCGGGGCTGTCATGCTACAAAAAAAATAAAAGTGGTCCATATGATTAGATTGCTGTATTAGAAGTCTTCTGAAGCCACGTGAAAGCTTACACTAACTTTCTAAAGGTTTTTTTTGTTGAATATTAATTTTATTCAACAATTATGCATTAAAATTGATCAAAAGTGACAGTAAAGACATTCTTAAAGTTTTCCATTTCCATTTCAAATAAATGCTGTTTTGACTTGACTTTTGAACTTTCTATTCATCAATGAATCCAGAAAAAGGGCATCAATTTCCACAAAAATATTAAGCAGCACATGTAACCGTTTTCAACATTGATAATAATGATACATATTTCTTGAGCACCAAATCAACATAATACAATGATTTCTAAAGGATTATGTGACTCTGAAGACTGGAGTTACTGCAACTTTGCCATCACAGAAAAATATATTTTAAAATATATTAAAACAGATTAAAACAGAAAACTTTTATTCTAAATGATAATATTTTACAATATTAAAATTTTTACTGTATTGTTTATTAAATAAATGCAGCTTTGGTGAGCTGAGACTTCTTTCAAAAATATTTAAAACATCTTACTGACCCCAAACTTTTGAAGGGTACAGTGTAAAAAATGATTGCAATTGTGATTATTTCTTATTCTAAAATGGAATTTTAAAGTTGTGATGAATAATGTACTTATTTAATAAACACAACTTAAAGTATGTGTTCGTGCTTGACTTAAAATTTTAAATTTAGTTAACTTTAGTGTAGTCGGATATTTAAGCTCTCAACAAATTTTAAGTTATAACTAATTGCAGCAACATTTTTTACAGTATAGTGTAGGTGTCAAAAACATAAAATAAATACATATAATAGGATTTCATAAAAAAAAATATAATAAGGTGTCAGTAGTTAACTACACTATTTAACATGAACTAAGAATGAACAACACTTCCACAGCATTTAATAATCTTATTTAATGTTAATTTCAACAATAAAATCAATTAATTATCAAATTGTATTTATTAATAAAATAACATAACAAATGTATTGCTCGTTGTTCGTTAATGTTAGTTAATACATAGTCTCGCATAGCCAGACCTTTAGACTCACGGCAGAAGGTCTGGACTCCATCGCAGCTTTCATTGGCCGAGAATCGCCCAAGAGGACGTTTGACTGACATGTAACACAACCAATCACAGTTTGTTTTGTTCTGCGTCATGTTTAGGGGAGTGAAAATGTAAAGTCGATGTCCCTGCAATAACAGCGTGCATCTATAAACTATTCATTCATGAACGTTGTGCAAGTTTACTGCAACAAGAGCAGCGAACTTCACATACTTTTGAAAATTCAGCGTTTAGTTGATCCTGGTAAGTGCTCATTGTCACAGTTGTAAACACGACAGCGTTCTTCTTCCACGAGGGAGTTTGGAGTCGTGACATTTCTAGACGGACCGTTAAAGAACGCAGATAACGTGACCGTTAATGGACATCCTGTAGAATTCAACCAATCAGACGACGACTTCAAAACTCCTTAAGTGTTTCCAGATAAGTGTGTCATAGGCATCAGACGTTCAGCCAAACGGTCCGTGGGCGTGATGTCTGAGGCTGAGACTAGTTAATACATTAACTAATAATAACAGATGAGACCCTATTGTAAAGTGTTACCAATATTTTATATGAGCTATATAGGCATTCACCCAAACATTAGTTAACAAAAAGCAGTGACTGAAATTCATGAACATTCATTTCACAAAACTAGCAAATCATTTGTTAAATGAAACAGACTGATTCAGCTTTCAGTGATCAGCAAACTGTAAAATGTGTAAATCGTACAATAAGTCAAACAGAGTGAGCAGAAAGCGGTAGATATAACGTAACCTCTGTAGGGGTTCATTTCAGCAAAAGCCAGACCTCGGAGTTATCAATACGAGCATATCAATTGTTAATAAGTGCTGGACGATGTGTACTTTTGAAAACAAGAAAAAACACATGCCTGAGGGATCACAGCTCTCTGAAGCTACAAAAACACAGGTATGAAGCCCTGCTTCTGATGTAATATAATATTCTACGTGCCTCTCTGTTCATCACAGCAGACTGCTCAGAGAAAAACATAATGCTAAGGACACAAACAACGGAAGAAAGAGAAAGAGAAAGAGAAAGAGAAAGAGAAAGAGAAAGAGAAAGAGAAAGAGAAAGAGAAAGAGAAAGAGAAAGAGAAAGAGAGAGAGAGAGAGAGAGAGAGAGAGAGAGAGAGAGAGAAAGAGAAAGAGAGAGAGAGAGAGAGAGAGAGAGAAATAGCTTGTTAAGGCCATTATTTGACACGAATAGACGCTGAGGTCATGTTCCTCTTGTGTACTGGTCACTGGTGCCTTTGGCCTGCACGACCAGTGGTACTTTGAGAAGTGTTATGTAGTGCACAACTGTCTGATCCTTTTAACGGGGAGCTCAGAGGCCAAAGCTTCCAGCACTGCGCTCTCCTCACCTGGCTCTCCACAACCGCAGTGCAATTTACTCCAGCAGGAGCGAAACGCATACACAAGCAGCTGTGAGAATACTGACCCATCAGTTTGTCAAGCATGTCTGCAAGACAAGGAGAAAAAGAGAGGAGAGGGGAAGGAAAGGGAAATTAAGGGAAGGGAAGGGAGAGGAGTATGAAAAGAAAAGAAATGTAAAAAGAAAAATGTAAATAAATGAAAGAGTAAAAATAGAGGGCGAAGAAAAGAAAATGAAAAGGTGTAATACATAACAGGAGGGGAAGGGAAGGGAAGGGAAAAGGAAAAGGAAAAGGAAAAGGAAAAGGAAAAGGAAAGAAAAGAAAAGAAAAAGGAAATGAAAGGAAAAAAAAAGGAAATGAAAAGGAAATGAAAAAGGTAGGTGAAAGAAAGGGAAGGAAAGGGAAAAAGCAATGAAGGAAAGGAGATAACTGGGAGGTAAATGAGAGAACAAGACAAATAAATGATAAAAAGTACAAAGAAAAGGTAAAATGACAGAAAAAAGGGAAAAAAGGGAAAAAAGGAAAGGAAAGGAAAGGAAAGGAAAGGAAAGGAAAGGAAAGGAAAGGAAAGGAAAGGAAAGGAAAGGAAAGGAAAGGAAAGGAAAGGAAAGGAAAGGAAAGGAAAGGAAAGGAAAGGAAAGGAAAGGAAAGAATGGGTGGTAATATTAAATGTGTAAAGAAATATCCAGAGGAAAATAAAAAAGGATAAGGAAAGAAAAGAAAAGGCAAAAAGAGTAAGGAAATTAAATAGGAAATGCAATAGGAAAGATAAAAAGAATTGAAATGTCAAAGGAAATGAAAGTAAAAAGTAAAATGGTAAGTAAATGAGAGGAAAAGCAAAGCAAAAGGCAAAGAGAAAGGAAAAAATGAAATGCAAAATGATAGGTGAAAGGAAAAAGAACAGGAATGGGAAAAGCAAGACAAATGGAATGGCATTACCCATGTTCCAAACACAAATACACCAAGTTGTGCATCTGAACTGATTTTACTACAGGAAACCGAGCTCAGTGGAACAAGATGCAGTGGTGCACCAAAACAGGAAGAACAAAGAGATGAGACGAACAACGCTCAAAAGAAGCTCCAGGAGAGCAGGCCGGAGAGCAGAATGAAAAAATCATCAAGATTGGATGCTGAGGCAGGCTCACTCAGCACAAGTGTCGAGAAATGGCCTCTTATTTCATACAGGATCCAAACAACACGGAGCAGCGCAAAGCGCTTCCTCTCCTCATTTTTGCTCAGTTCACGAGTTCACTCTGTAAAAGTGGCGGTTTCCCTCAGGTCCTTCGTAAAAAATTCAGCTCTCTCATTGCACCTACAAGATGCCGTTTGGCTATTACGACTCCATTTCACACTGATATAATGTTTATGGTTAGCGGTTCCAGAATGATAATTGACTAAAATATTAGCATATGGTACAGCATGTAGAGGGAGGAAAAAACTGAAGTGTAAATGGCACTGCATTTTAATGAGCTGTTGCTGTTCTGTTATTAGCTCTGCGTGTAGGAGTTGACGTTTATTAAAAACAAAAAATTATGCCATTTCAGTCCCAAACCACAAGTGCACACAAGCAGGCTAAAATAATGTCTTTTATGAATGCGTTACAGATGAAATCCACAGGTAAAGCAGAGTTTGAAAGACAAGTTTCTGGGTAAAATAACAGTTTTAAAATAAAATACTGCTGCAATCCCATATTCCCATCCCAATGAAAATTCAGGTTTGCCTTCATAGGATTTAACTACATTTTAAAATATATTTAAATAAAAATCTGTTATTTTGAATAGTAACAATATTTCACAATATTTATAAAAATAAAAATAAACATTAAAAAAAAATCTTACCAACCCCACACAGTAGCGTATATCTAATAAAAATAAACGAAATATACAATTTAATATTATATTTATTTAATATAATATGTATTATATAAGCTAAAGACAGACTGAAGGTAAATTTGTGTTTCAAAGACAACTTTGAGTAAAATAAAATCAGGTTCTGCTGGAATCCCATCTGCTGCAGATAACTCAATTTTGTACAAATCACTACATGAAATCGCAGATGTACTTTTAATTTCGTTTGGACAACTAATCTCACCCGAAAAGTCCTCAAGTCACCTGGTGCACTGCAGATGCTCGCCTAGGCCTACTAAGACTAATTTGATCTTGAGTATATTACAATTCCAATCATATTGCGAGGTCAGGATAGATGCTCTTATGTCTAGGTTGTATGGTTGTATAAGGGAGGTTGAATGGAAGGGAAAAGGACACTGGAGGACAGGGAATCTGCGGGGTGTTTTCACTCTGTCACAGAGACCTGAATGAAAACGAGTGTGGAAGCATGGCCAGCATATTAATAGATGATGCCCAACAGGTTGGTACAAGGACAAATTTCAGCACTCTGTCTGTCATATATATTTAGCATGGTAATTAAAGCATGCTAATTGAAGTGCTGCTTCTAAAGATATTACTACAACAAAAAAAAACTTAAAGCTTGTGGACCTCACTAATCAGCTAGTTGGTTGTTGAATCACTAGTTAACAATTGACAGATGCCAAACATGTTGCAAACACTCCCAGATATTTCCCCCCATAAATTAGTCTACTTATAAAGGCCCTCCTTAAAGGGATAGTTTAATAGTTTTTTTTAAAAAAATCATAATTTTATCATCATCATCATCATCACCATGTCATTTCAAGCCTGCATGACTTTTTTCTGTGGAGCACAAATGATAATATTTAGAAAATTGTCACAAAGGCTTTTTTTGTCCACACAATGAAAGTCAATGGGGTCTAATATTATTTAGACCCCAAAGGTCTTCTTTTTTCCACAGAAGAAAGTAGGGCTAAACAATAAATCAAAATAAAATGAAACTCACAATATGGCTGCGATTTAAAAGGGTAATGAACTGAGAAATAAAAATCCCATTGATCTATTGACACTATATTGCCAGAAGTATTGGGACACCCCTCCAAATCATTAAATTCACGTGTTCCAAATCACATCCATGGCCAGATGTGTATAAAATCAAGCACCTAGGCATGCAGACTGCTTCTACAAACATTTGTGAAAGAATGGGCCGCTCTCAGGAGCTCAGTGATTTCAAGCATGGTACCGTGATAGGTTGCCACCTGTGCAATAAGTCCATTCGTGAAATTTCCTCACTACTAAATATTCCACGGTCAACTGTTAGTGGTATTATAACAAAGTGGAAGCAATTGGGAACAACAGCAACTCAGCCACGAAGTGGTAGGCCATGTAAAATCACAGAGCGGGGTCAGTGCATGCTGAGGCGCACAGAGCAGAAAGTTGGCGACTTCTGTGCAGAGTCAACAGCTACACACCTCCCAACTTCGTGTGGCCTTCAGATTAGCTCAAGAACAGTGTGTAGAGAGCTTCATGGAATGGGTTTCCATGGCCAAGCAGCTGCAACCAAGCCTTACATCACCAAGTGCAATGCAAAGCATCGGATGAGGTGGTGTAAAGCACGCCGCCACTGGACACTAGAGCAGCAGAGACGTGTTATCTGGAGTGACGAATCACACTTCTCTGTCTGGCAATCCGATGAAGGAGTCTGGGTTTGGTAGTTGGCAGGAGAACGGTACTTGCCTGACTGCATTGTGCCAAGTGTAAAGTTTGGTGGAGGGGGGGATTATGGTGTGGGGTTGTTTTTCAGGGGTTGGGCTTGGCCCCTTAGTTCCAGTGAAAGGAACTCTTAATGCTTCAGCATACCAAGACATTTTGGACAATTTCATGCTCCCAACTTTGTGGGAACAGTTGGAGACGACCCTTTTACCTGTTCCAACATGACTGCACACCACTGCACAAAGCAAGGTCTATAAAGATATAGATGAGTGAGTTTGGTGTGGAGGAACTTGACTGGCCTGCACAGAGTCCTGACCTCAACCCGATAGAACACCTTTGGGATAAATTTGAGTGGAGACTGTGAGCCAGGCCTTCTCGTCCAACATCAGTGCCTGACTTCACAAATGCGCTTCTAGAATAATGGTCAACAATTCCCATAAACACACTCCTAAACCTTGTGGAAAGCTGTTAACTGCAAAGGGTGGGCCTTAAGAATGGGATGTCATTAAAGTTCATGTGCATGTAAAGGCAGGCATCCCAAAACTTTTGGTTACACAAGTAATACTTATTTCATATGCAAAGATGTAAGGCAATCACAGCAGTGGTTACACTGAAGTCTCACAGCAGACACACGCCCCGTCAAGCAGAGTGTTTAAATCAGGGAAGAAAATAGCTATTTATTTATAAATTGTCAATTTTTTGAGTTAAAAATCCAGTTAATCACCCCTTTAATAATAATAATTAATTTATAGTCATATTGACATGAAGGGGCACATTAACGCACAGGCTTCCATGGGCTGAAGCCCAGGGACCTACACTTGAGAGCGGCCTACTGGCTGCATAAAAATGATATTTTTCAAGTAATTATTTGTATATATGGGAGTTTGCAGCAGTGTCAACACAAACTCACACACCTGTAAATTTTCAGGACTCTTTTCGGCGAAGCCCTGCAGTGTGAACGGAACCGGACGACAACTTTCTGTAACGTCATTCAAGTCGAGAGAGACGATAACTTGCAGGAAAGAGAGGCAATAACCAGGAAAGTTTTGATGCCATTTTCTTTTCATATTATCTCTGTATAATGCGCATTACTGCTTTCTTTATGTAACCACTATAATTCTGCTGTGCCACCAGCACCACCTACTGGCAAAGAGTTTATGGGCATATTCACCTATATTTGATCCATATTTTTACGCAGCATACACACAGTGTTGTAAACATTAACTGGTGTAATCAACAAGATAAATTTCGATAACCAATTGGCAGGAAACAAACAAACAAAAAAGATCTGGGGTAGGGGGGCTACCATGATGCTGTAGCCCTGGGGCCTCTGGTTATCTTAAGGTGCCCCTGTTGACATGTAACCACAGTAAGATTTTTTGGGCCAAATTGTGAAGCCCAATTACAATTATCATCAGAAATATTGCAATTGTTTTTTCCCCACAAATCGCTCAGTCCCCTTAATGAATAAGGCTGAGTAAACAAACCTAGTGACTTTCAAAATTAAGAAGTTTTGCACATCCCATAACAAGAATCACCACATCGATCTGGATATTATCTACATGGCCTTCAAAGCAGTGGCTACTTCCTGCCCTCTTCCTCACCTCCATCCTCATCAATTACTACTTGTGCTCAGCCCATCCCTGCAATAAATCACGTTTTCAAAACTACAACAGCCGTTCTGGCAACTAATGCCGAAATACGATCCGTAATCACGCTTGCGTTTTCTCTCGGTCACCCGTATTGTGTTGCCACTCTCCATGCTCGTCTTGCACAAGTCTGATCGGACTTTTATCCGCCTGAAACGAGCAAGATTAAAAGAAGTTAGAACAAAGGAAAACACTGTTGGAGATAATCACGAGAATAATACGAGCAATTTGCTATCGCTCGACAGTTAGACCATTTGGAAATGGGCTTGAGGAAAATAATCTTCTATTAAAATGATTTGACATGCTTGTTCTTCCGTTCCAACTCTTTTTTGTGGTCTACATTAAAAGGGCCAATTATGAGGACGGTGTTTGTCTCAAGCCTGAAAAAAGATAAAACCTACATGGGGTTACTGTTTGCCATTTGACAGTTATTGCATTGAGTAGCGGATATGAAAAGGGAATGTGGAAATGAGAGGGTCAACAGAGTTCCTGCAGAATGGGGTTGATCAGGGATAAAGCTGAGCACAGAGGAACTGCAGACAGAGGAAGGCAGCTTGGGTCTTACAAAGCTTTCTCTGCCCTAAATTACTGGGATAAACACCAAGTTTGGTAAACCTTTATTTTATCCTGCTGGCAACTAGAGCACGGTTTTCGTGCACCTCTCCTTGTGGAGAGAAGCCACCTAGCAACTGCACTCTAGACTCAACAATGATAATAGTCATAATTTACTGACCCCAAAATATTCAATCTTCCATGAAACCGAAAGGATAATACACACACACAAAAACGTACATTATTTGAATGATTATGTGTTGAAAGTGTGTGTGTGTGTGTGTGTGTGTGTGTGTATGTGTGTGTGTGTATGTGTGTAATATATATATATATATATATATATATATATATATATATATATATATATATATATATATATATATATATATATATATATATATATATATATATATATATATATATATATATATATATATATACACACACATACACACACACATATATATATATACACACACATACACACACACATATATATATATACACACACATACGCCGATTAGGCATAACATTATGACCTAATATTGTGTTGGTTCCCCTTTTGCTGCCAAAACAGCCCTGACCCGTCGAGGAATGGACTCCACTAGACCCCTGAAGGTGTGCTGTGGTATCTGGCACCAAGATGTTAGCAGCAGATCCTTTAAGTCCTGTAAGTTGTGAGGTGGGGCCTCCATTGATCAGACTTGTTCGTTCAGCACACCCCACAGATGCTCAATTTAATTGAGTTTTGGGGAATTTGGAGGCCAAGTCAACACCTCAAACTCGTTGTGCTCCTCAAACCATTCCTGAATCATTTTTGCTTTGTGGCAGGGTGCATTATCCTGCTGAAAGAGGCCACAGCCACCAGGGAATACCGTTTCCATGAAAGGATGTACATGGTCTGCAACAATGCTTAGGTAGGTGGTACGTGTCAAAGTAACATCCACATGTATGGCAGGACCCAAGGTTCCCAGCAGAACATTGCCCAAAGCATCATACTGCCTCCGCCGGCTTGCCTTCTTCCCATAGTGCATCCTGCTGCCATGTGTTCCCCAGGTAAGCGATGCACACGCACCCGGCCATCCACGTGATGTAAAAGAAAACGTGATTCATCAGACCAGGCCACCTTCTTCCATTGCTCCGTGGTCCAGTTCTGATGCTCACGTGCCAACTGTTGCCACTTTCGTCACCCCACAACCCACAAGAGCTGCAGTTTTGTCTAGCCATCACAATTTGGCCCTTGTCAAACTCCCTCAAATCCTTACGGTTGCCCATTTTTCCTGCTTCTAACACATCAACTTTGAGGACAAAATGTTCACTTGCTGCCTAATATATCCCACCCACTAACAGGTGCCATGATGGAGATAATCAGTGTTATTCACTTCACCTGTCAATGGTCATAATGTTATGCCTGATCGGTGTATGTGTATATCATCCCCCTTTGGTTAATTTGGCGTCTACCATGACTAAAGTGTTGAAAATGTAAAAATCCATTAATTTATTAACAAATACTGCAAAACGAATTACAAATACGCATTTAAATAAACATACATATAAATGTGAGTATAGAGCTCCGGCGGTTGACGTCACGCAGCCTAAACTCCGCCATTTTGGAAGGCAATCAGGGGAGCGCTAGAGCGGCTATAGCATTGGTATCTATAGTGGTCAAAAAATAATTTAAAACCAGACTGTTTAAACCTTACTATTTCAACATGGTGGACAGCTGCTGTGCGCCAGGATGCCAGAATAGGCGGGTAAAAGCAAAGGGGAAATCATTTTATCGTAGCAAGTCGTTGAAATGCCATGAATTTCAGTTTATTCTTCATTCTAACTATTCTTGCCTCACGTAACTAATGATAAAAATAAAGTTCCCATTAAATATGATACTTAAATCACGAATAACTTAAGTGCTTTTATATATAAATAACATTCAGAAACTGTAGGCTATTTGAAACGAAATTAAGGATCAATAAATAAATACTGAAACAAAAAAATAAGAAATTACATTTATTGATTATGACTTTTTTTTTTTGACATGCACAACACGGACCGATGGGACAGATGCACACAGCGGCATTGTTTTGGACGGGTTCGTGTAAACCGCTAACAGTAATCTATTCACGTTTTCTCAGCATTATCATATACGTGTAAAGAATTGAAGTCTGTCATTTAAAACGAGCTTATTGATGCAGTTCAGTCTGCCTGATATTCTATCTGTTAATGTTACTCCTGATCGGAGGCTTACGTAAATATTTAGTTTATACATAGATTTAGGCTTCAACTAAGTTTAATGGTGCAACGCAAAAATATTTAGTAGTGCACAAGTTGTAACTTAGTGCCCATTTACGTCAAAACTAGGCTAGTTGTAACTTGCGCATAGCTGGTGCAACAGGTGTCCTGACAGGAAAGCGATCTGTTCATTTATCGATACACGTGAAAAGCACCTCCGGAGCTCTATTGGTACATGTATGGCTAAAAAGCTATGAATTTCTATGAAAACAATTAATTTCCTTACATTTTACTATTTTAAATAAATAGAAAATAAAATAGATAATGTAATCCAGACTCTCTCAATTGATACTGCATAACATACTACTGCACCATGATAAGTGAGCTTTCAGCTCAGTGTGCGACCGCTGACAATCGTGTTGATTGGGATGAAACGGGGAGAGCAATGTCGTGTACACAATGACTGTGTCAGCAGTGAATGTAATCTTAATTTATAGAGAGACGCTTCAACACTGATTACGTCATGCCGCTTTATTACAGGCGAGTGTTGCAGAGGAGACATGACATGCACGTGCACACTAGAGCTTCAGAGAACTGTTAAGGCAGATGTTCATGTGATTAACACGTGTGCTGAAATTGATTAATCAACAAACAATAAATCATAACTGATTAAATCAATTAAAGAATTAATTTAATCACTGGAAGGTTGTATGGTCCTTAACCATTATGAATTTAACCCTAAACTTAAGGCCCGTTCACACCAAGAACGTTAACTATAATGATAACTATATAAGTGGATGATATCTATTATGCACGCTCAGTGCAGTTTATGTCATCTGTCGATTTAAATGCTCGAGCTAAAGCAGGATGGAATCCGATTGGCTATCTGTTTTTATCATTCATCAGCTGGAAAAAAAATGTTTCCTCCATGCCGTTATTGGAATCATTCTCCTATGATTTGGAATCGCACTTTTGATGGCCAAATAACCTGTGAAGTCCACTTTTGAATGAACATACCCACGCAGACTCTGACATCTCAGTATATGTGTACTTGTAATGAAAGAGCATGAGGTCACGGTGTGCTGGGATAAACAGTCTTGAGCGCTGCAGAGCGGCAGATGGGGCCATGACTCAAACTATTAATCCTTTATTACACGCAAGGATATCTGTGGAGATTCAGCAGGACCGAGCGAGTCACAGACACCGGAATGAAGAGCACCTGCTTTCAGATGGTCAGCAGAGGAACCAGACACATTTCCACTTATCCTTCATGGACTCCAGAACACTCTTAGATGCCATGATTCTACTTTTGTTGTAACCATCCAAATAGCAAAATGCTGTCATCATGTTGGTCATGTTGTTTCAAACCTGAATGACTTTCTTCTGTGGAGCACAAAAGAAAAAAAAACACTGAAAAATGGCTACTTTTCAAAAGCAACTGAGCTCCAAAATGACAAAACAAGCACCATAAAAGCTGAGCAGTCTTCAGTCTGCCCTGACGGTCTTGTCTGTCTTGTCTCTGTTCAATGTTTCTTTGTTTGTTGTGTCTGACCACATGACTCTTTGTCTTTGTTTGTGTTGACCATATGTTCCTCTAGTCCTGCCTCCTTGTTTCCTGTTACCATGCCCTCTTGTTTAGTCCTCGTCTAGTCATCGTTTGCTTGATTGTGTTCACCTGATCCTCATGTGCTCTGCTCCCTTTATATTGTGCTCCTTCCCTTGTTTCCTTGCCAGAGGCGGACAGTACTTAAGTATTTTTACTTTCTAAGTAATTTTATTTTTCAAGTATATGTACATTATCAGTGTTCTTCTTTGGAAAACTTTTACTTCACAACCTTCCAAAACATAATATTGTACTTTTTACTGCACTATGTTTCATATTGAATATCATTTAATACTTAATTACATTAAAAATGTAGTATTGTATACTTTTACTCAAGTAATTAAAATTTTACTTGAGTACAAGAAAGAAAGTACTACACTCACCTAAAGGATTATTAGGAACACCATACTAATACTGTGTTTGACCCCCTTTCGCCTTCAGAACTGCCTTAATTCTACGTGGCATTGATTCAACAAGGTGCTGAAAGCATTCTTTAGAAATCTTGGCCCATATTGATAGGATAGCATCTTGCAGTTGATGGAGATTTGTGGGATGCACATCCAGGGCACGAAGCTCCCGTTCCACCACATCCCAAAGATGCTCTATTGGGTTGAGATCTGGTGACTGTGGGGGCCATTTTAGTACAGTGAACTCATTGTCATGTTCAAGAAACCAATTTGAAATGATTCGAGCTTTGTGACATGGTGCATTATCCTGCTGGAAGTAGCCATCAGAGGATGGGTACATGGTGGTCATAAAGGGATGGACATGGTCAGAAACAATGCTCAGGTAGGCCGTGGCATTTAAACGATGCCCAATTGGCACTAAGGGGCCTAAAGTGTGCCAAGAAAACATCCCCCAAACCATTACACCACCACCACCAGCCTGCACAGTGGTAACAAGGCATGATGGATCCATGTTCTCATTCTGTTTACGCCAAATTCTGACTCTACCATCTGAATGTCTCAACAGAAATCGAGACTCATCAGACCAGGCAACATTTTTCCAGTCTTCAACTGTCCAATTTTGGTGAGCTCGTGCAAATTGTAGCCTCTTTTTCCTATTTGTAGTGGAGATGAGTGGTACCCGGTGGGGTCTTCTGCTGTTGTAGCCCATCCGCCTCAAGGTTGTGCGTGTTGTGGCTTCACAAATGCTTTGCTGCATACCTCGGTTGTAACGAGTGGTTATTTCAGTCAAAGTTGCTCTTCTATCAGCTTGAATCAGTCGGCCCATTCTCCTCTGACCTCTAGCATCAACAAGGCATTTTCGCCCACAGGACTGCCGCATACTGGATGTTTTTCCCTTTTCACACCATTCTTTGTAAACTCTAGAAATGGTTGTGCGTGAAAATCCCAGTAACTGAGCAGATTGTGAAATACTCAGACCGGCCCGTCTGGCACCAACAACCATGCCACGCTCAAAATTGCTTAAATCACCTTTTTTTCCCATTCTGACATTCAGTTTGGAGTTCAGGAGATTGTCTTGACCAGGACCACACTCCTAAATGCATTGAAGCAACTGCCATGTGATTGGTTGATTAGATAATTGCATTAATGAGAAATTGAACAGGTGTTCCTAATAATCCTTTAGGTGAGTATATATTTTTAATGTTATTAAGTATTCAAGGTAAAAAAACAACAACGTTTATTTATAAAATGTAGTGCAGTAAAAAGTATGACATTATAAATTATGCTTTGGAATATAATGAAATAAAAGTTTTACAAAGAAAAACACTGATAAAATATATACTTGAAAAATGTACTGGAGTAGAAAGTAAAAATACCCAAGTACTGTTAACCTCTGTTCGTTGCTTGCCGTGTGTGCTTTTCCTGCATTCTTTGTTTGCTTTACTGTGCTACTAAGTCTTGTTGGTCAGCATTACTTTCTAGTTTGCTAATTCAGTTTTGCAATTTTCCTTTTTTTGGGGGTTCTAGTTCTAGTTCTAATCTAGAACTTGAACTTTTTCTAGTTCTAGATTTTTCTAGTTCCTGCTTAGTTTTTGCTCTAGTTTTATCTAGCCTTATTTTTTGTTTGCCTTTTTTTTCCTCTTCGCTTTTGCTTGTAGTTCCGGTTATTTCTTTCTAGAAATTACCTTGTTTACATTTTAGCAATCTCCAGTTAAATTAGTTTTTCTATTCTTGCTTTCTGTAGTTGTAGTGCTTTAGTTAGGTTTGTTTGTCCTACTATATCCTGTTGCTCGCTCTTGTTGTCTTGTCCTTGTTGTGTCTTGTGTTGGTTGTGTTGCCTGCTTCCTGATCCTCCCTGGCTGCAGTTCTCAAGACGGGGATGTCAGTCTGGTACTACAGTTGCAGCTCTAAGTATCAAGCCTCTGGTTCCTCAAGCCGCTGCCTGATCTCCAGGGTTACCAATATCTGGTGCTGCACTTTCTCGGTTCTCCAGCCTAACATTGCCCGGGTCTGATCTCAGCCATCATCCCCTGTTCACTGCCCTGTCCTTCTGTCTGGATTGTCTTCACTCATCACCATCCTCCGTGTGCCTTGTCTTGTCAATAAATTTCACTCCCTTTGCCATTCTGCATCTGGGTCTTTTTCTAGTAGATTGCTGTGACCAAACCTTGACAATAGCTTTCTGTGAGAAACAGTCTTAAAATTATCTTTAGTTCATCACACATGGCTTCAGAAGACTTGGAATATCAAGTCATCTGGACTAGTGTTATGGTGCTTTTGTATCTCATACACGAATGGAATCATTTTGGGTGAACTATCCCTTTAAGACTAAATATGTTTTTGCAGGGAAAGAAACCCAATTCCTTTGACAAAAACGAACACTTGGGTGTGTGAACACTGGGCTCCTCAAAGCAAGAGATTCTGGCTAGAAAATCTTCATGGAGATTTTTGCAGAAAACCTCACATCTGGCACAACTTAATCATGCAAATGCAGCAATATAGAGATTGTTCACCCAAAAATGAAAATTGTCATCACAAAAAAAGGAAAATGCTGAAGAATGGCCAGTCTTTCCAAAATAATAGAAAAATGTTGACTTTCCAAAATGCTAAAAAAAAGCACTATATATAAGCAGCCCATATGACCATATTTCATATGATAGCTTTGTCAGAAACATATTTAAACTTACCTTTCCTAAAGACATCATATTGCTCAATGCATGTGAACACAAGAAAGCAAGGTTATACAAATTTAAATTCAGCCTGCTCATCACACAAAGCTATCATATGATTTCAGAAGATTTTGAATACATGAAAATATTAATTGTATATATGGTGCTTTGCATTCTTTTTGAAACAAACTATACAGGTTTGGAATGATAAGAGTGAGTAAATGATAACATTTAAAAATTTTAGTTGAACTTTAAACTTAAATGTGGTTGTTGGAAGAAACTCAATTTCTTTGGCCAAGAAGAGTCATTTGTGTGAACATTCTGGCTTTATACGAGAACACTGGGCTCCTCAAAGCAAGAGATTCTGGCTATAAAATCTTCATTTTATTGCAAAACAACTGCACATCTGGCACAACTTAATCATGCAAAAGGAAAAAACACTGGCCTTCGCACAGTAAACAGCAGCCCACTTTAAAAAATCTGTGTACTGCCTCCATCATATGGTCAGCACGCTAACTTTTTATTACACAAGATAAATGCACATGGATTAGTTCCCACAAGCAGGATTTCAACAGACCTAATCATTAAGTGAAAATTAAATCATAAATATTGCATTAGTCTCATGAAAATAAAAGAACAAAAAACAAGAATAGACTGTGCGGACGCATATAGAGATGTGAAGATCTGGCACTGTGCTATATTGGGCTGACAGAGGTCCCTGAGAAACAGATTGCCTTGGCTTTCCTGCTGAGCACTGCATTCTGTCAAATAACTCGGCGCTTGGCTGAACTATCCTTGCTCGTCCTTGCTTTCTGCCCTTATTCAGAAAATTAAGTGGTGTACTGAAGAGCAGAGCATGATGGTTCTCTATAGGACGCCCATCCTCTTGAGGAGGACACCCACCTCGCGGCTGGCCTGCTGCTCTATGACATATGAGAGGCTTATCTTCACCTTCTCTTCTTTAAACCTTCTTCACCAGCAAGCCGTTCAAGCCCCAACAGGAAGTAGTGACTACCTTTCCAGTGAAGTGAATTTTAACAACTTCCTTTGCATCAGAGGGCACCTGTTTGGTGATGTCAAATGGTTGAATTGCTACATATAGTGACCCCAAAACTTATTAGGACATTTACAGACTCCTAAAATGTATGAATTCAATCACATTGGATACAGACTATCATATCAAGTGGCAAACAAATGATGCTAGAGTGTTTCTCCTAGCCATTTTGTCAATCTTAAACAACTAACACAGACACAACCGAGTGCGTTTCAATCTGCTCCATAGTTCAGTAGTCAGTACACTAGTGAGGCTATTATTGTGTCTTAAGCAGCACTCCAGACTGCGAACAAATGGTGGCATTTTGCTACCTTTTTTCCTGATGGTGTGACCACCATGGTGCCAAACTGATAAGAGCAGCCATTTGTGTTACATATGAGATACAAACAAAACGAAAATGGCAAACAAAACTAAAGCAGAACGGAACCGGGCTACTCGTTTGAGCTGCGCTGTGTGGACTGTTTATCGGCACAGAGCAATAATAGACCGCACAGCGCGAGCTCATACACGGGCCGACCTTCGATCACGTGACACACCGTTGCGATACCATTACGACACAGAGCTGGGAGATCCAGTAAGAAAGAGTTTGAATTCGCCACATAATTAATAACATCGCTACTGCGAGATCTAGTAGGAAGCGTTCGCCGCAGAATTCTCTGTTATAAACCATAGATATATCAGATCAACCAGCGCTGACGTGGGAACCAGGAGAAACCACTGTTGCATGAATGAAGTTCAGGGGTATCAGTCCACAAATCATCAACATTCACCATGGATTTAATGTAGTAACACCACATGGTATTGTGGCAGAAATAGTCAAATGTTTTTTATTATTCAGAAATGACCACTATAACCAGTAGTTGGCAGCAGAGGAGCACTTATTTGACTTATTAGCCATGTCCACTCCCCATTCCTAATACATGGAAAAAAGTAGGAAGTTAAAGTCTCATAAACAAAACAAAAACTCTTCTACGAATTGTAAAGAGTAAAGTAAAGAGTGCTCCTTTTATTATCAATGAAGCTGTCGGTCAGTTCAGTGTGATACTATAGAAGAACAATGGTAGCCTACATTTAATAAGAGCAGAATATTAAAATTTTCCCTATAAAAATTTTTTTTTTTTGCACACTGTTGTTAATAAAAGGTCATTTTATCTGCATATCAATTCAAGCTCAGTGCTTCATTGTTAAATTTCCAATAAACAAACATAATATTATTAGTAAGTAACTGTACTTAACAAAACATTTCAAAACAATAGTAATTTTATTATTAAATAACTTTATGATAAATTTTCCTCCAGCGCCACCAAATCTGTTGAACTTAGTGGTGCTGGTGCCACTGCTCTCAAATGTTAGTCTAGAGCCCTGTGTGAGGCTATGGCACTATACTTGAACAATTACAGGATTTAAGTTATTTTCTTAAATCCTGCGCAACAAGCAGGCATATAATATACTTTATATATTTTAATTATTTTATATAAATATTTTATTTATGATAAAATATTATATTTAAAAAAAATTTTTTAAATGAAAGTAAAGAAAACTAAACATTTAATGATATATACATATACATACATATATACATACATATATATATACACATATATACACACACACACACACACACACACACACACACACACGTTGGGTTTTCATGTTTTATGGGGACTTTCCATAGACATAACGGTTTTTATACTGTATAAACTGTATATTTTATCCCCTTACACTAACCCTACCCCTAAACCTACCCATCATAGGAAACATTCTGCATTTTTACATTTTCAAAAAACATCACTTAGTATGAATTATAAGATGTTTTCCTCATGGGGACCAAAAAATGTCCCCACAAAGAAAAGGATTGCGGATATTGCCAACATTTTGTCCCCATAACGTAGGGTTTACCAGGCCACACACACACACACACACACACACACACACACACACACACACACACACACACACACACAATGATGTAAATGCATATAAATTTAACACATTCTTGCTGATGACCAACACAAATTTGAGCAAATTCGACAAATCCTTATCCTATCTTTGTGTCAAACTCTTATGGCTATCCTATTTATCGCGCCATGAATTTCTGCATACCATTTATGTACAGTTTTAGAATTTCAAAACTTTTTTTGGTGAAAAGTCTTACTCGAAAATTCAAAGTCATCAAGTGTGCCTTACAGCAGCCCCAAAAAAAAGTATCTAGACACTTATCAGTTTCCAAAACAGGTTACTTGCTCGCCTCGGGACTCATTCGGTTCCGACTCTATGTTCAGAGAAATTGCCACAGGAGGACAACCACACAACGTATCAAACAGACTAGCACGCTGGCAGACTTTATACAGCGATGTGTGGCAGACTTTCAAAATTGGTTGCACTGATCCAAAAAGGGGGAGTCGGGGGGGAAATAAATGTCTTTCCAACCATGCAGCCTCTAATCCATAGAGGGTAATGTTGTATTAATGTGCTCTATGCACTAACATTCAGACCTTAAACCAAAGTCACTGCAAAGAGGAGGAGGGTAAGACAGATAGAGTGAGACAAGAATGATGATGTTCAGCTATAGTGACAGTGTCTTCCATTCCCAGTCTCTGTAAGGCAGCATGAGACGCATTAAATCAACCTGTCTCTACATTTCCAGATCTCAGCCCTCTGGGACATTCTCCTGTGGCTCTCTGAGAGATAAGATAAAACGGCAATGTAAAATCAGCTTAAAGGAATACTATTAGAAAGAGAGAGAGATAGAGAGAGAGAGAGGGCGAGAGAGAGAATAGCACTCCACGGATGGGATTAGTCTGCTAGACGACATCTGAGCTACAATTAACACAAAACGTCTGCGATTTCATGTACTGATTTGGATGGGATTGGGATCTGTAGTTATTATAATAACTACAGAAAGGTCATGCGATCTGGATGCATGCAAATAACTAAATTTAAGAGAAGGAATTGAAATAGGATCATATCTGACGCTGATATCGAATGCAGAACTTGAACACAAATTATTATTTTATCCAGAAAGTTGGTCTAAAACTGTTATGAAGATGCACCAGGCAGCTAACTGACGAAGCACACTGTAAGGCAGAATTGTTAGAAATAAACAATATATGACGGTAAATTAAGCAACAATTATCATTAGAGATAAACCAGTAATCCTTTTAATCAATTTGTGTGTATAGCATAACAATTAGACAAAGATGAACACAGATGAAAAACACCATTGGAAAATTGCATTTAAATAAATGAATAAAAAGCAAACAAATAAAACATTATTATTAATTCATTTATTCAATAACACATAAACATTTATTTATTTTTTAATAGTAAATAAGTAACTTAATAATAAATAATAATTCTAATTCCTATCCGGACAGGATGAGAGTTACCTGAAAACAGTAGGTAACTTGTGCTGTAATTTTTACTGAGGTTTTGCAGGGAAACACAGACATGTTCGATTTGGATTTGGGATTAAAATTGCAAAGTAAATCCGTGCAATTCAAATTTACCTAATCTCCTCAGGGGAAAATTAGTTGAGCCCAAATAGGGCTACTAAGAGAGAGAGAGTCAGTGAGCTGATTTTGTGTTGTAAGAGATACACCTGACTGGGTCATGCTCAGATCGGCCCTGATCCTCCCTGGCTTGAGAAACATCTGCATTCTGCTCCCCTAATTCAGTGAGTAAGACACGCTGATTAATACAGCTGCTGTACTGGACTGCAACTCTTAAAGGGATGAAAATTTTGCTGTCATTTACTCATCCTCAAACCATATGATTTTCTTTCTTCTGTGAAGCACAAAAAGAGAGGTTTGGCAGAATGTTCACACAGCTTTTCCATACAATGAATGTAAAGCTTCAAAAAGGACGAAAAAAAGCACTTGGTTCATGACGACACTTTTAATCATGAACCATGACTTTCATGTTTGTGTGAATTAACCCTGTAACACAAATTTAGCTCTAATACAATTTAACAATCTTAAAAGAACTCCAAAAAATCTAGAGAAAAATATATCGGTGGCCGAACATTTCTTCATTATCGGCATGGCAGATTTTACTGTAACAATTTCTACATTCAAAATTTTAATGTAATGTATTATTATAACATCGGTTATCAATATTACTACACACACCTAGGTGGAAACTCTGCATTTTGGGGCAAAATCTGTAAAAAAAGAATTTAAAGGTGCATGTATATTATGTATATTATATTGCATTTCTGTCAATAGATCTCCACAAATATTACACACTGTGAGTGACAGGTTGTCCCACCCTCAAGCCAGTAAACATGTCATCAGAGAGGAGATGTCACTGCAAAAGGGAGTGCAAATTATTTTGGTTAAATATTACAAAGGCACATGAAAAAAAAAAAAAAAAAATGATGTGCACGAATAAATAATTTAGAATAAATACTGCAATTCCATAAAAGAAACAAGAATTGTTAATGTTGATATCATGGTGACTTTAAATATAGTAGAATGTGTTAAACTGGTAGCTTATATAGAAAGAATAATCAAATTAGCCAAATTTCTGTGGGAATTTGTAAAACTTGGCATATTACAGGCGTTAAAATTCTGTGTAGAATCTGTGGAAGAGATTCCGAGTGGGTCTTTCTATCAGTATGTGCTAAACTGAATGATAAAAGCACTATTAGACCTGTAATGTCCTCATTCATCTTTCAACGTCTGATCAAATTCCAACACTTCGAGCTAGAAATCAAGCTGGACTACCTATCTGAGCTTCTTAACTTCCCACAAGCAGCTGGGAGACGGACAGCAGTCTAAATGAACAGCACGCTGAGGTAAGATAATGCTACTATTATGCAAGATGAAACTGTCACTCTAATTTACCCGTCCGCCGTGTTGCATGTGATCTGTCTGGGTTTCACAGACTAATTGTCTGCACTCCGATCAATATATGATGGACAGGGTTGGTGCAGTCATGGCAGTGGAAACTATTGCATGTCGCACAGACGGAAAACATGACTGAGCCATATGGCCCACAGCTATGATGGAATCAGGCCATCAGGGTCACAAGAGAAGAGTCCAACCCAATGCACCTCACAGCAACGCTATCAGGATCAGAGCTCCTGCAGATGAACATGTGCTGAACTTCACAGTACAGCTTTATTCTTATGGAAAATCCTGCTTTCATGACCCGAGGCCCATTCTAAGATAAAACTGTTATCAATAGAGATAAACCAATAATTATTTTAAGCAACTTGTGTGTAGCTACCAAATAGACAACTTAAAACAAAATCAAATTAGATGTAAAACACCTTTACTAAATGTATTAGTGATAAAATAAGAACAAAGAAACTAATTATAAAAGCAACAAACTACAATAGAAATAGACCTACCTGAAAAACTTCAAGCACTAGAAAAAAGAAATGCTTGCCTACCTAGAGAAATCAAATGTATAAAAACACTGCATATCTTCACTGTGTAAATTAAATATACATTTATCCTTATTAAAGTGACACAAATTGATTCATTCAAGAGCAGTGAGGGATTTTTTCTAGGGATGCACGATATATCGGCCACCATATCAGTATGGGCTGATATTTGTTCATTTTTAATGTTATTGTTAACGGCCCGATAAGACAATTTTGCCGATATATATTAATAATGGACACTTTAGATGCACACTGTTCGCTATGATAGGTTTGAATTGCTTGAAATATGATTGAAATCACTTCAAAAAAGGAAAATACAGTTAAGAGCAACATGTGCAGCTCAAGTCTTTCATATGGATCCATATTGTTTTTGTAATCAGGCTCTCAAAAATGATATAAAAATTTGGATTTAGATTTATCAGCCATTATATCGGTTATCGGCTTTCAAATATAAATAATTATTATATCGGCCAAAATTTTCATTTCGTGCATCCCTAATTTTCTCTTTTTTGTTGTTTGCTTAACATTAATAACACAGATGACAGCAGGTTTATTAGGCTGAGGTCACTAAGACAGACTGCACGGATCCAATATACTGCTACACATGCGTTTTCTTTCTCGACTGTTTATGTTCACTTAAAGGTGCAATATGTAATATTGAGAGCTAGTGGTTGAAATGGGTACTGCAGTTCAAATTCAAAATACTGGAGAGGGTTGTTTCTCCCGCCCCCGAATCTCTCAAGCGCTCAGTCCAAGTGCTCAGCGAGTGAAAATATATGTGTGTACAGGTTCCAGATTGTAGAGGTAGCTCCTCGTTTAGCGATAAACTCCTCTGCAGCTTCCGCCATAGTTGTTTTCGCTCTGCACGTGGGCTGCGAATGGGTCGTGTCATCAACTAGGCTTTATCGTTATTATCATGGGAAGACTAATTCTTATCGTGGGGAGAATTTTTACTGGTATATCGCAAACGATAAGATATCGCCCATCCCTAATGGACAATGGAAGGTGACAAGCCTTACACTGTAAGTTGATGAGTTGATTTATCTGCGTTTTAATATGCCTCTAGACAGAGATTTTTAGATGGATGCCGTGGCTTTTAGGTAGTAGGGTAGTATCTGTGATTTGTTTGCTGGCAATTCGCTGTGTTTTCTTCCAACTAGCAACCCTTGTTTCGAAATAGTATTGGGTAAACTGGCAGCTGGTGAAATCACACAGTCCAAAACAAAAACAGACATTCTGACCTGAAACACACATTTTAAAATAACTGGCAGTGTGGCAGTATGTTTCCTAAATCTACAGTCAAAAAAAAAATTACATACAGCACCGTTAAGACATAAATGACTGTGCTTACAAGGATACTTGCAAACACAGGCATTTTAACACACAAGTATATGTATTTAATCATTGAAGCCCTATTAGGTAGCAAAATGTTCACGTCTCTCAAACAGCGCTGAGAACCAGTCTAGCCCACGCATATATCGAACACACCTAAAATCTGCAGTGGTCAGGTGCATAGTTCATAGTTCTCCGGAAATTACGAGTTTACACGCTGTAATTACAAGTTCTACAGGCACGTGAAGGCTTTTTAGTTCAGAAACGTTACAGTAATTATGACATGGCGTGAACGAACCTTGAGTTCCATAGAGAGAGAGCCAGGGACATGCCACTTGCTCCGACCTGCTGAATCCCTACAGGTTGCAGTTGCAGAGAGGACCCAGACTGCACAGACATGGAAACAAGCAACTTCTGCTCTCATTACATCAGCAGCATTAATCTAGTGAACCTGTATCTATGCTTCCTCCAACATCTACTCTCACTTCCTGATGAAATCACTGCGGCAACAACCCTGCTCTGAAAATGCATTGCTATTCAGCTTATATGGAGGAGTTACTGATTACAAACAAGCAAGCGTGAGCATTAACAATCTAATTTGATTCTGCACAGCAATGGCGTGAACGAAACAGCTGTTCATTTGCACAGCCGATTTAAGGGAGGAGAAGTTAATTTAGGGCTATTCGGAGATATCTAACTTCATAAAAACTGTCTGCATGCATGAAAGTCTGACGGCTAAAGTGGAGGGTAAATTAAATTAAATTAAAAGCTATGAAAATTTAAAAAATATATATTATTATTATTATTATTATTATTATTATATCATCAATATATAAGGCAAAATAAAATAAACAAAATAGCTGATATGGATGGTAAATGAAACAATATAAAACACCTAAAGATGAGGATGGTGATTATTATTATAGTTATTAAACATTAAAACAAAACAAAAATAAAATATTCCAAAATGCCAAAACTACAACAACTGAACAGCCAAAGTAAATCATAAATCCTGATGTCGTGCTGAATCCTGGAGCAATGGAAACCTTTAAAAACAACATAAAACCGTTTATTTTTTTCTTGCAGGTTCTGACAGGAGTCATTTATCTCATAACGGAATTATTTCTTTATTGCTCACTCTCAGTGATTCTCTCTTGGATGCCACATTTTTGCTGACCCTCGTCACATACAATCACACCAAATCACCTCAATTCAAGTCATCAAAAATAAAGCCACCAATACTTATCTGGCCTTAAGGGAGAGGGAGGCCTTAGGCAATAATTGCTGTGTTAAGGGCAAAAATGACTTTTAGAACAAAACAAAAAAAGAGTCACAAAGGAGCAGAAAAAAAAGAAAGTCATTTTTGTGATACCACCTGAAAAACAGGCATGATGATTGGGCAGCAAATAGGAGGAGAAAGCCAGCGATAAATGAAACTGAATTGTTTGTACATTTAGCAAGTTCAAAAGCATACATAATAAAGTTGTACCTGTACAAACGGTCTGAAATCAACTTTTGCCAGACATTTAAAAAAAATATTTCTTTAACTGTATTTTTCATTATTTTATATCATTTTAAAATGGTTTTTTGACAATTGAATTATTCAGATTTCCAAAGCTAAAATATGGTTCAAATCAAAGTTGATTTGGAAGGAGGGTTTTGATTTACATAATCAAGAACTGAGCCCCAGCATCCTTTCTGAGTGAACGTCTTCAGGCCCTTATGAGACACGGCCGGGGTCTTTTCTCAGCTTAGTGGAAATGACTTCTGCGGACCTGCGGCTTTGATGTTTAATGCCACGTACGGTCTGCCCAGCAGCCAGGAAAGGGCTGATTCGCAGGCTGAAGGCATTGTGGGCCAAGGGCAGTCTACACAGCTCACGATCATAACAGCCCTTTACTAGCCCCATACTAGCACACACACATGTGCCCCATAACTCAAAATATAGAGATTGTGGGGATTTCATATAGTGCACAGATGTGAGACCAGCGGTTGTGACCTAACGAAACCAGCATGTTGCACCTGAGCTTCTTTCCTAAAAGCAAATATAAAAATAAACGTTCGGATGACAACAACTGCTGCTTTGTAGCATTAATAGGGAGTTTCTTATGGTTTACAAATAGGTATTTTAAATTGAATACCTTTTATTATTATATGAGAGGGGGTAACAAAAGGCAGCAAACTACATTTTGCTTGCCTCACTCACCGTCTCACTCTCAACTTCAGGGATTTTTGTGTGGTTGCTTACTGGCCCAAAACAAAGAGCCCAATGAAGTCCAGGATTGTTCTAGTGATGCACGAATATTACAATTCTTGCAAATACTAGAGCTGCATGGTTAACTGTTAAATGATCTCGTTTTAAAAACACCCAAGCGATATCATTCCTAAATGACAACGATTCGCCAGAGAAAGCAGTTATCATGTATAGGTACGAACAATCACACATTATCGTTATTTCTGTGTTACAAATATTGATATTAAATCACAGAAGTACCAAGATAAAAATGTATAGTTCAGATATAAAACACTGCTGTCTATGGAAGCAAATCACTTTTTGAAAGTAACGTTCAAATAACGATTGTATCAATTACATCGTTACACCACCAGGTGACAACAAGTGACTGTAAACAATGCATTTGTCATTGAATTATTCATTCAAGAGATTCGTTCAAAAAGTCTTTTATTCATTCAAACATTTTTTTAAATAATTAATTCAGGATTAAACATTTTAAACAGACTGCAGCAGTTGTCAGAACATCTAGTCAATTACATTATGAATCGTGATCTCTATTTGAAGCAAAAATATTGTGATTCTCAATTTATCTAGCCAATACTAAGAAGCAGATAATTATTGCTGAAAACTGATAAAAAGGCTGATATAATGAACCTAGGCTATTTTGGAAAAAAAAATTACAACACACTGAAAGTCCTCTGTGTGTCAGGCCCAAGTGGCAACCTCCCGCGGTCTCTCTTGAAACCAACACGGAAGTGACTTAAACTGCAATTCAGGCTCCAAAAGGGAGTCAAATCTGTATCTCCCCCATGTTAAAACGACCAACTTTACAGCAGAAGAAAATATGTTTACAGCCTGGTACAAAAAATAGTTTTGGTCTATATAGCTAATTTTGCCCTTCATGACAACTGTGAGGGGCGTGAATTGTTTTATAACTCATCCATTTAAATTATAATTATCATAATTATATAATTTATCAACCAGGCACCTCAGCTCCATCCACGTCCTGCCTCTTTGCCCATTGTCATTTATCAGGGAGTGACGCGCTGCCAAGACGGCAACAGCGGACTTCAAATTGTTCAAATGCTCTTCGGAAACCTACGGGTGACATCACGGACACTACGTCCATATTTTTTTTTACAGTCTATGGTCTGGCCTAACAAAGAGTTTAATATTTTACATTTCAAAGTAAAAAAAAAAAAAAAAAACAGTAATATTGTGAAATATTTTTACAACTGAAAATTTTTCTCTATTTGAATATATTTTAAAATGTAATTTATTCCATACGAAGCTGAATTTTCAGCATCATTACTCCAGTCTTCAGTCACATGATCCTTCAAAAATCATTCTAATGCTGATTTGCCGCTCAAGATATTTTTTTATTATTACCAATCTTGAAAATAGTTATGATACTTAATATTTTGTGGAAACTGTGATACTTTTTTTCAGGGTTCTTAATGAATAGAAAAGAACAGCATTTATTTGAAACCGTAAAGACTGTCACTTCATAATATTACAAAATATTTCTGTCACTTGATCAATTTAATGCATCCCTAAAAGTATGAATTTCTACCAAAAGAAAAAAAATTGTACTGACCACAAACTTTAGAACAGTAGCGTACATTTCCGTAAATTATTCTGTAAGAAGGGATGTGCATAAACTATAAATGGAAACACATTTGCTGAATAAATTCAAAAATGTGCACTATAATGTCATGTGACTTTGCCTGAAGTTATGTGACTAAATAATTCCAAACCGCAAGTAATTTACTACATTCAATAAAAGAGCCACAGTGGATACAACTTCTATTTCCAATGCCATTTCCCCAGAAGTGATGAGTTTCTGATTTATTGGCATGATGTTTTTGTGATATTCAGATTTTTCACATAAATTAAATGTGCATGGAAACAGCTAGTGAAGAGCTCTGGATCCAGCAGCACACACACTGATCAGATAGCACCACGTTCACTGCTGCCTCAGAAAATGATAGTGTTCATGTCGTCAAACACATCTGCACTGAATATTCCAGATAAGACAACACTCTGTAGAAGCCGAGTCCCCGGGTAAAGATCTGCAATACCATTGACAGCGTGCAACTTCTTAGCCAAATGAAAAAAATGTTTTATTATAGCGACTGATTCAACAAGCCTCTTTCTCAAAATCCACACTTTTTTGATAAGAGATACATCTAAATCTTTATAAAAGCTCCGCCAAAGGCCTTAAATAACAAATAGAGGACTATCTGGTAGAGGTCAAAAACTTTTGATTAAAACCATGGCAGGTAGGACATGTATTGGGTTTTCCTTACACTACCCGGTCAACATGACAAAAATCACACACATCTACATAATTGGCACTATTGACAAGTCTGCAGAGGCAGAGGTGGAGCGTTATCAGGACAGGTCCAAACCTCCAGGGCTTCAGCTCTGATTTATGTTATGGGAGATGATAGGATGGCAGCTGCCCTTAGATTTCACTGCACTTATTTATATTGACAGCAAATTCAATAATGAACTCACACTCCACGTCCCCACTCCCACGGGAACACGACTGAACCCAGAGACCTCCTATTTGTCACACCCATAATGAAAATAAATGATGCTAAAGGAAAAAAAGGAATAATTGAATTCCCTCATTATCGTACCGGTCATATTTGCAGCAGGATGTCAGCAGGGCTGTGGTTCAGCCGAATAAATAAATTTGTTTCAGACAAATACTGACCACCCAGTTTTGTATGTCATCTACGCCAATAAAAAATGGTTTCAAAAGAACCTACAATGAAGTTTCACACGCAAGTTTAAAATATTGTGGCTGACCCCCCAGCGCAAGTTTTTCAAGGCGACACGTATCACTTTATTGTTTCCATGGTGACCTGTCATTGCTTGTCACGTGACACACCGCAGTCACAATAGTGCCGTATGACTGATGATCTGCTTAAATTTTTCCTCTTTTATTAAAAATATTCACAAATTTGCATGTAACTATAGCATTAAATATCTGATATTCCGATTGTCAAATATGGGAAAGGGGATGTGTTTTGTTGTTTAAACACCTTTATAACGATTGCGTTAGTTGAGCTAAATGCCCAAAAATACATGAAAGTAAGTGACCGGTGAACTGGGAGAAGAAGAGAGTAAACTTTAAAGTTACTTACTTACACAATGTGTATCTGATATGAATAAAACTTGTTGTCCGATTATAATGGAAAGGATTATTATTGCAGCTTACATAGACATCAGTGTGTATTTTTCAAACTCTAAATGTATTGTTTTGCTGGTACTTATGTCTATTTAAATGTCTGAAACCTAAAACACATTATGCGGTTGAAAACACTGAATAGTTGTTGTACATGACGAGCGCTGAGCGCGTCTGTCTTTGGCTCAGCGCCAACCAACGTGCAAAAGCACATTTGAATTTAGCAGTTGATCACGTGATGCACTGACCGGTCGAATCACACTGGTGTGATTAGAGGACTAATTATATGCTGTTATGCTGTTTATATATGTTGGGGAAATACTCTCAATAATACTAAAATAACACTCTGTTCGCCTTATTTCAAGCCTCTACACAGTGCGAAACCAACAAAAAAAAATAGAATTAAAAAGTCTTGCTCAGATTGAGACGACCATGTAGACTTCAAGCTGGAAAGGCCCTTTCTAGTCTCGACCTGTATCGCACAGCGAGGAGCAGTTCCCCATGAAAATGATCGATGAAAGCTTTATTCGACATTGCCAGTTCTGACATATATAAAGTACTGGACCATTATAGAATTTAATGCCTCACTACCCACATATGAAATAAAAGAGAGATTTTAATATTGCCTTGAAAAGATGTATTGCTGTTCTACATAACAAAGGACAGCAGCGCAAGGAGATTTATCTCTCTTCAATTTCGTTAGCTGCTGCAGAAGTCCCAGATCTGCATTTGTAACCGTAAAACGCATGACACTGCACTGCAGTCCTGCATCTCTTTATCAACGGGGTCATCCATCAATAGTGAGGAGGAGCGGGAGGCGGCGACCAGGACGGAAGAAACTATATTGATGTCAGCGACTGGTAGGCACGGAGAGGATCTGTGGGTGACTACACAGGCAACAAGAGAGTAACAGCGAGTGCACTCTTTTTCAGTGGTCTTGGTCCAAAACCATTTTTCCCATTAATTTTGTCCATAGGCGTCAAAAAAATTCCTCAGAGCATTAAGCCTTAAACCAAAACAACCAGCGTGAAGATGAATCACATTAAAACCTTTGATTCAAAGCAAAATATAACAATATTATTATAAATAATAGTATTGTTATTATCACATAACATCACTCATATTATCACTCTCTGAAGTCTGCTGTGGCGTCGGCGCCTCAACCTCGTTTTTTTCCTTATCAGTGCGAAAGAGGCTCAAAATACTCTGTCGATTTTGCCAATACAGGCAAGTGTTATACATCATTATAATCTGTTAAGTTTCTACTTTTATTTGTGTATACTCACAATAAAAACAAAATGTTGTGCTTTTTGCAAAATAAAGAAAACAAACATGATGCGTGATCTGCAGCCTCTATCTCAATGAAGTATTCATTGTTTACAATGTAAACAAATATTCTATGTTTATGTAATCTGTTTGAAAAGAATTCGTGAGCCTCTTCATTAGTGTTAATGCGGCGACGCCCATGGAGCGTGCGTTCTTTTGAGATTCAAATACTGACGCGATCCATGCGAGCAGAGTCAACGCCCACATCAACTCGAAAAAACACATCAAGATTAGTGCATGTAGGCCTTTACATTACACCTTTACTTTACATACGTTTTGAGACGCGGTGAGGAATAATCCTGGAATAATTTACCTCAGAAGAAAAGCTGTTTATTTCTAAGAGCAACGGATTCAGCTGCTGATTGTGAGGTAAGTTTATTCTGTTAGTGTCTGTGAATATTAAACAGCAAAAGGCCGCACTTCGTTAAGTTTTGTAAATCCTTTCTTTAAAGTGAATTTCGTTTTGTATAAATTGTATCTTAATTTTAAATCAATGTTTCATCAGCCAATTGCCTGGATTTAATGAATAAGAAGCAAATATAGCAGACAATAGCCTGCGTGTCTCATGAATGAACACATTACTATTCTAATTAATATTTCTGAAAACTCGTGCTCTTGCATTTATTTGACCAAAAATACAGAAAAATAATGATTTTCTATTTTAATATACTGTAAAATATCATTTATTTCTGTGATGAAAAGTTGGAGTTTGATCAGCCACTGCTTCATTTATTCATCCAAGAATCCTGAAAAAAGTATCACAAGTTATAAACAGAAGCACAGCAGTTTCCAACACTGATGATAAATCAGCATATAAGAATGATTTCTGAAGGATCATGTGACACTGAAGACTGGAGTAATGGCTGATGAAAATTCAGTTTTACATCACCAAAATAAATTCGATTTTAAAGTATATTAAAATAGAAAAAAAAAATATTTCACAATATTAATGTTTTTTCTGTATTTTTTATCAAATAAATGCAGGCTTGATGAGCATGAGACTTCTTTCAAAAACATTAAAAATAGTAATGCATCCAATCTTTTGACAGGTACTGTATATCATTTAAAATATAATAGGCCTATACAAATGCTGTGCAATATCAGCAATCATGTTTTCTGTTAAGAGTGGACATTATATTAAGGTTAATACAATTGTTGATCCTGTTATTAGTATCCTCACCATTTTGTTTTTTCTTTTATCTTACAGATTTGAGAATCACTGTGACCTGATACTGGCCCACATACATTGTGCATTTGGTTCTCATTTTATATTGTTAACTATATTCTAAATAAACTACAAAAAATATATATTTCCTTTGTCCTGTTTCTTAGCTCTCTCTCACATAGCCTACCTGAATACCTAGGCTCATTATGCGTTCTTTTGTCGTCTCAGGTGTAAATCGCAGCATTATTCATGATCGTTCACGCCACTTCGCATATGGTCTTTGTAAAGAAAACGTGTCTTACAAAATTTAATTCAATGTATTGTTGCAGTGAATGAGCAGTCACAATGATTCTCACATCAGTTTGAAGCAAAAACTCTAGGCAACAACAACCATGTCAAAAGTCTTGTGGACACATATCTACTGTGCGTTTTGTGTACTTATTTACTATTTAATTTTTTTCAAAAAACATGCATAAACGTTATTCTCTCAAAAATACAAGCATGTACATACATGTTGCTCTCATATTATGGTAGCCCAGTTTGTGCTGAATACATTGTAATTACACTTTTGCCATTAATGTATTTATAAGCAACTGAAAAAAGCACAAATGTCAGAGCATGTCAAAACTTCTAAAGAGCCCCGAACTGGCTCAGACCTGTAAGAAATAATTGACTATAATGTTGTGGCACCTAAATTCACTAACATATAAAATTACAATGCTTTAAATGTCTGCCATTTACTCTTTAGCAGAAATAACAACATGAAACTGAAAATTTATTTCAATATTGGTGCTTCACCAGACTCCGAATTAGGAATTAAACTAAAAAAAGTACACAAATTATATTAAGCCTTTTTTTTTTTCAAGATTTACACGTTCCAATTAATAGTAAAATTAATTTAATCATTTTAATAATGACTTTAAAATTGAAGTAAAAGTATTCCTTACATATTATGAATTAAGATGTTTAAATTAGTAAAAAAAACAGAGCATATTAAAACATTTTGTATAAATCTTAAATTTAAACATTAATTTTTTTTTTACATTTATGAATACAAATCACAAACTAAATAGTTCATTCCCTTGTTCCATTAAGATTTATACAAAATGTTTTAAGCTCTAGTTTTTTTTTTTACTTAGTTCATATTCTTAATTTATAATACATATGAATAATATGTAAGGATTATTCAGCTCAATTTGATGGAGTTTTACCATTAATTGGAATGCTTAAATCTTGAAAAAAATATTTTGAGTGTACAATATATTTGAAGTGTACTGCAAAATATTTAGCAAAGTTGTTTGAGATTGCAGAGAGGCCAACTCACTTTGTCGTTGAAGAAAACAGATGGGTTTTATACTTTCAGAACCACACTGTTGCATTCTATAGTGGTCCGGCTGTTGTTCCAAGCTCATGGCTCTGATCCAGGTATCGGATTGTTGGGAGTCTGGGCAGAACTTCCTCCAAAATCTCTTAGATGAGAACAAGATGGCTCTTTTTGTAAAGCAGGGTGTATATTTATAATAAGGTCTACAGGGAGCAACTATATTCATATCTGATCAATAAACAGCCAGAGAACAGCTAAATAAGTTTTACAAAACTCAAGACTTGAGCAAAAAAATATAGCTTTATCAGATATGAAACAAGATAGGGCCACAACATGAGTCGGATTAGAACCTACGTTTCCCATACGAGCCAAGGTGAAAAGTGTCTGTGTCTTGTATATTTTAGACACTGCATTTATACGTCATACAGGACAGTTGTTATTTTGAAAGGTCATTGAAGATCTCTTACAGTCCAAGACAGCTCCTTCTAACTCTGAAGCAAGGCCTTGTTACAGCAATGGATGACAGAAAGAAAGATCAAACCTGAAAGCACATATCTGCCTTCAGGGTTTCATTCCTTCTCCTGTGTTCTATAATTCATGTAACAAGAAGAATGGATGTAATCTGTGAAAAACAGTAAGTAAGGGAGCAAGAGCTAGAGAAGACCGCAGACCATTGTGAAACAAAGGTTTAAGATCTAAACAACAAAAACGAGAGATGGTTCAAAAACTATGTGAAGAAACATTGGGTAAACTAAACAAGTAAATCCTAAACAAGTAATGAAGACAAAACTGTTGGCGTTTGTTCATATTGATGCATCTTGATATAGAATTTAATTGACGTTTGGTCACTTGTGGTTCACCCATAGTTGAAACCATCTAAAACTAGTAAAACTAATTAAAAAAAAAAAATTGTCATGGGTTGCGTCCATAATAATAATTAAAAAAATTACAATTAGGGATGCACAATATTAAAATATTACCAAATATTTAAAATAAAATCTAAAATAAAAATATTGAATAAAATAAAATTTTAAATAAAACAAAATAAAAAGACATTAATTTTTGTAATCTACTAAATATTATTCCTTTTAACAGTGTTATTAGTGTTACTAAAATTTTTGTTTGAGTGCTAGATATTGGCAAAATTAATCAAATTTAAAATTAGAGGTGGTTAAATTTAATATTTTTTAAATAAAATACAAAATTTAAAATAAAAAAAATAATTATAATATTTGGTTCTACACATACATAAAAATATATATAAATATAAAAAACTATAAAATATAAAGAATATAATAATAATCCTTTTGGCTTATATTTTGTGCATCCTTATTCATAACTAATAAAATAAGATGAAGTACTTTTTAAAGGGATACTTCACCGATTAGCATTAAGCTCTGCATAAACCCGGTAGTATATTCGAATGAACGTGCTTCCCTCCCTCATATCCCCCTGAGACGAGAGAATTATGTATTTTGTGAAAAAAAATCGTCATTTAGCTTCATCAGAGGCTTTTTTGGCTAGAGGCTAGAGACTACAGACAGTAGTCTGTAGGTTTGCTTAAATTGTGTGTTCATTAGCCTATTATTCTTAATGAAAAACACAACAAAACGGTACAATGACAAACTCACTTAAACAGGCGCTTTTATATTTCACTTTGAAACCAAATCTTCTGCGATCATCTTGCCTGTCAGCTCTTCGCTCTCGTGATGAATAAAACGTTCAGTTTTTATTTGTAGTGTCTGTTCACTAATTGAACTAAATGATTTTATTACTATAAAAAATTAAAACGATGGTGGGGGCGGTGCTGCGGTGGGCAAGTGATGTAACCTGTGTGTCACCTGAACACCGGCAACACAGACTATCGCCTATGGACACAGATAGAGAGTCCTATTGCTGTCGCGAGACTCACGATAAAACGGCGTCTTTTCAGTTGAGTCAACTAGTAGCCTAGTTGTATAATTTCTTGCGATACTGCCCTTTGTAACCGGTAGGCGTAGCTTGGGAGTGGCCTCATAGGGCAGCGAAGCAAGTGCATTCTGGGAGTTGTTGTCTTTCACCCACATAATCCAAAAATACATTTTCTGGCTTTTCTCAGTCTAGAAGGCACCAACTTCTAAAATAATTTCACATTTCTACTACATAAATGACCCAATTTAAATACTCGTTCATCTTTCCAGCGGTGAAATATCCCTTTAATGAATTTCCATCTAAAATAACTTTCTTGTGATAAATACGGTTGCTGCAATTTAAATTACTCACACGGTTTTGGTTACACCACCGACCTCTATTGTGGGACGGTGAGAATGAGACTGAAAAAGAGATTAAATGGTTTCATTAATCTTATTTAGTAGTAGAAAGTGAATGCCCTTGATTAGGGATCTCTTCTTGTCTGCAGTGTCTTCTCTCACATCACCTGCAGAGCTGCAGCGAGCAGGTGCTCATCTGCTCTCTCCACCCTGCTGCTCCCATGAGCCCCCGCTGCAGTCTTAAAGCTGTCGTTTTGTAAGACAGTTAATTCCTCAAAGCAAATGAAAGAAACCTCGAAGGGCCCAGAATCACAGAATACTTCAGACCCTAGGCACCCATGTCTTTAGATGGCTTACTTCTAAAACAAGACTTTTCACCAGGGATGTGCAAAGCTCCAAGGTTTTGTTAAGCCGCTGCAACAAGCGACGAGACCGTAGAAACAGCTCTCAAACAATGCAGTCTTTGAAAAGCCATTCCTATCAGCCTGAATGAACATGCTAAACTCCCTCAAATCTGACAGGCTTCTTGGTGTGATGCACAGCGGATCATAATAAAATCAGTGACAGAAGGGATGAAAAGATACTGCTCTATTAATCGCCTTAAAATAGCACAGATATGATGCAAGACCTGAGAGGACACAGTAAATGCTGAACCGCTTTCAAGTGTGCTGCTAATGAAAGTGTATTATGCTGGGTAAAACCATTGATTTCTTACTTTGAATAATCCCGTATTGACTCTTAACATCCCAAGATTGCTATTTTTCCATCGACTTATTTTTATGTGAATTTTCGGATATCGCATAAAACAAACAACAAAACAAACAAACAAAAAAAGGCTGGATGGAAATGGCAAGATGTGCATACATTCAAAAAATGCATGCGGTGAATTGATGTGGATCTTTTTTTTTAATCCAATAAGACGATATGCGATTAAACTATGATGAAAACACCTAATAAATTTTGCCGAATAAATCTGGACTAACCAGCAGACCAATTCCATTGCACAGCATCTCAAATGCGGTTTTAATCTGTCTGAAATGCCTGAGCCAAAGTCTGAAATCATAATGATTTGATATAATTAACTCCCAAAAGGGCTGGGCGATATGGCCAAAAAAATGTATCACAATAACATTTTTCATATCAGTCGATATCAATTTATTATCATGATAAATAAAAGATGAATCTTTACTTCAAGTTTCAATTTTGATTTTTGAAGTGAAAGTTGCAGAAAACAGACCTTTAATTGTGGTTTTAAACTTTACTCTTTAGTGTCAGAACATGACAAAACTTTGAATTCATCAAAATATATATCTTAATAGAAAAATTTAATTTCAGTTGCAGTTACTGCATTTGCAGTTTCTGCAAGCGCTAACGGGTGATATTGTTTCAAGTCATGAAACCGGTTTGTGTTGCCTGACGCGCATCTTCAGCACAGTTTGCAGTGCAGGCTGCAATATTAATATTGTTACATATTTTGTCTCTATGAAATGCACACTTGACCGTAGCTTGAGTTGACAGTAGTAGCTTGAGTTAGGATGCGGATATAAATTTATGTTCATTAAAAACAATAACATTCATAAAAATTGTAACAAACAGTCAGAATATTTAAATTTACCATATAAAAATGAGGCTGAGTTACTAAAATGAACCATTGGTCTTTGTTAGTAGCAGCATACATTTAGATCATGATAACCACAGGTAAAACCATGCATACAGCACCACCATGACAAAACGGTTTCTATAGTATTTGTACGAAAAACAGTAGCCTAAATACATGAAATATAAATGCACAAATGCTACAGCTTAAATCACAAAAAAATACTGTAATTATATTCAATTACTCCTTTAGTACATTTAATACATATCTACATTAACAATTATAATAAAATTCTATATGAATATCCATTGTGCAGTTATTACAGTAAATCCATGGTAAATGATGGTGATTTGTAGATTGCAAAGACTTTTGACTGTATCGTTGCATGCAGTGTTTCCTACTGTTTGTAAGCGCGGTTTCATCTGGCTTTAAACTAGTTTAAATCACTGAAACGCGCTTCTCACTGGATCTCACAGAGCTGTTTAGTGGTCATGTGACTGAGACCGATCAGCGAGTAAACACATCAGCTCTAGTAAGTTCACGCTGCCGTTTTAAATTTGAGCCGAGTGGATAAATGGTCCGTGTGGCACGGTTCAAATGAATAGCGCTGTTTCGTTCCGAACAATTATCAAACTCTTGTTATCGTTTTATCGAGGAAAATTATATTGGGATATTTATTAGCGTTTTATCGCCCAGCCCTACCTCCCAGAATTGTCACACACTATTGCGTTCCAAAAACCCAAGGCATCTGGAGAAGAACATGAGCGTTTATTGCATTTGGTCTGCACGCTCTGAGCCGCAAGTCATTTATGATGTGCGAAAAAGAGCCAGTTTTTTCCAGATAAAAAAAAAATATATATATATATTTTATTAGATATTTTTGCACCAATTTTCCAGGAAGTGATGATTTTGTTCTCTTGAACACATGGGATGTAAACGTGCTTTACGGCAAGACAACGCCTTGGTCTTCATAGAAAACTGAGGAGTTTTAACACTAGCATGCACACTCTAACTATATGATTGAGAGTATTCTTACATATAATACTGTTTCATGGTACGGTAATCTAACAGTTAAACAGAAGAACAAACTTTCACAAATAATTAAAGCAAGCAAATACTGTAAGATTATTGGACATACACAACACTCACTTCAGGGCTTATTTGACTTTTATGGAAAAAACTCTATTTTTAAGATCACACCCACCCCCCTTCATTCTACTTTTGAAATGCTTCCATCTGGGCGTAGACTCAAAATTCCTTTGGCCAGAAGAAACACGTATTAAAAAAAAAAGTTTGTCCCAATGGCATTAATTATCTTAAATCATACTATTTTCTAAAGTAATGCAAGAGAATGACACTATGGTGTTGTTTTTTGTTTTTGTTTTAATGGATTGATTCGTTAGATGTTGTTTTTACATATATATTATTGTGGATGATTTTATGATTGTGGATGATTATTATTATTGTGGATGATTTGTAATGCGTAAGGATTGATGGAGATAGTATTTAATTGTATAATTCTGGAAAATGTTGTGTTTGTGTTGCTAATGCGTGATGTGATTTTTAAACATTAATGTGAATGTATCTATGTATACCAGTGTCGAAGACAAATTTCCGCTCTGTGACAAACAGAATGGACAATAAAGTTAAACTAAACTTTATTAGAAGTTAAATTTGCAACTGGAAACAGCTACTGGTGAATCAGATTTACAAGATTGCGGACACTATAAATGCCATGACCATTGGCCCATCTCATTGAAAATAAATTGTGTCCTAGCATGTAACTTCTTCCAGACAGCTTTTTTAATATGCTTCTTAATCCAAATCTGGAAGTATGCTGTCATCTGTGTCATTATATTAGCATTGTGCAGTAACCTGTAACAACCAAAATTATTTACAAATACGAGGGGTAAAAAGTGCATCAACAGTGTACAATCAAGCAACGATACAATAACTAAAACAAGCCTGTTAAAGCTGCAACAGAATCATTAATCTACATACTGTAGAAATCTGATATAAATCAGTAACCCAGTTACCCATCCTTAAAGTTTATACACTCTGACTGGTAACTGGCGTCAATAACAGAACTTGACACACGTCATGAGAGCTGAAAAGTGAGAGGTAAATGAATCCAGGCCCATGTAATTTCATCTCTGAGGATGCCGTATGTCTCTGCTGGCAAGTCATGGAAACCTAGCACAAAGGCTATATTCATACCTCCTTTGTTAAATAAATTAATGCAACTCTTTAATTCTTAAAAAGATGAGTCAGATTACCATGAGAAATAAATGTAATTTTCCATTGCTCATCCACAATTTAAAATCAAAAGAACCTACAGACTAGGTGATATATTTGAAAAATTGAAATTGAAAATATAGCCCTTTAAATGGCTTAACAGAAAACTTTCTGTCCCAAAAAAAGAGAAAACTATTTTAACCAATTAGAAAAAGAAACAGTAAAAACCACAAAGAACTACAAAAGAATGATAAAACAACTTTCACATAAATGTTATTCTTTAGAAATTTCTAGTGAAAGAATCCTGAGAAAAATGTACCACGGTTTCAACAAAAATATTAAGCAGCACAGCGGTTTTCAACATTGATGAAGATGATAATAATAATAATAATAATAAATGTTTCTTGAGCAGCAAATCACCACATTAGAATGATTTCTGAAATGTACAGTTTTTACAGTATTTATCATCAAATAAATGCAGCCTTGGTGAGCATAAGAGACTCTGTCATATGTTTTAATTATGAAAAAATAGACCTAGACATCAAGTCATGATGCCAACGATTCATGAATTATATTTATCAAAACAGACTGATTGGTAACACTTTACAATAAGGTTCATTAGTTAACATTAGTTAACTACATAACATGAACTGCACTTATAAAGCATTTATTTATCTTTGTTAATGTTAATTTCAACATTTACTAATGCATTATTAAAATCTTGCTAGCATTAGTTAATGCACTGTGAACTAACACGAACAAACCACAAACAGCTGTATTTTTATTAACTAATGTTAACGAAGATTAACAAATACAGTAACAAATGTACTGCTCATGGTTAGTCCATGTTAGTTAATACATTAACTAATGAAACCTTATTGTAAAGTGTTACCGACTGATTCACAGAAATGAATAAAACCTGCCAACTTAACCCTTTTTTTTACTGCTGAGATCAGCAGGCACTAAAACATCTTAACAGGCTCACACATGATTCACAAGACAATGGACAAAAACACAATGCATTAAAATCACTGCGACTGTTACAATTTCAATATATGGCCTAGCACTAGTGCCTACATTTCTGATAAAGCCCTTGGAGAAACATCAGCAACAGGCACAAAGCAACAGTTTGTTTTGCGCAAGATTTAATTAACTACATCCTACCAGCAGCGTTCCACCTTTCTTTCTTTACATCTCTGTTTGAACGCGTTTCACTGCAGATTGACTTACCTAGTATTATAAAAGCAGCGGATGGTGCTCCGATCTCTCACAGCCTTGAACAAGATCTTCCTGCTGTGTGTCTCCACGTCTTCCTGGAACACAAAGGAGAATAAAACATCAGAACAGAGCTAAAGTGGCTCTCTCCGATCCTGATCCTAAACCATTCAAATAAGAGCAAATCTAAACAGAGAGGACTCCGTGAGAGAAATGAACACCATAAATGGAGAAATTCCCCTAAACACAGATGTCACATTTTATACTTAATTTACACTTAATCACGGTTTATACACCTCCTCTCTGCTTCCACATAAGCTGAAATAAGCTTCAGTAATTCTTCACACAAAAAAATAAATAAAGACAAACTGTATATACACTCATATATAAACTACCAGTCAAAAGATTTATTTTTTCTCTTATGCTCATCCAGGCTGTATTTATTATAACATTAAAAAAAGCAGTAAAAACTGTAAAAAAAAAAAAAAATATTTATACAATTTAAAATAAACTATTTTCAATGATAATATATGTGACCCATGCTAGCAAAATGAGCTAATTTTCAAAAATGAGTTCTCACATTCTCTATTACAAAAACCTTCAAAATGATGTATGATTTGTCTTAATCAGACAAAAAAAAAAAAAAGACTGAGCTACACCTGTTTGAAGTCGATAGAATCCGCAAAGTCGAGTTAAAAGTTTTCTGAAGGTTCCAAAAAAAAAAAAAAAAAATCACCTAGCAACCATACCTTAAAATCCCTGGTAATAACACCAAATTTAACACACCCCAATCCAAAACCAAATATCTACAGGAAATATAGAAGGACATTATATATTATATATTATATTATATATATATATATATATTATATATTATATATTATATATATATATATATATTTTATATATATATATATATATATATAATATATAATATATATATATATATATATATATATATATATATATATATATATATATATATATATATATATATATATATATATATATATATATATATATATATATATATATATATATATATATATATATTATATATTTTATATATATATATATATATTCAACTTTTTCCCCATGATACCACAATTGTTTGATTAACATCAATGAAACAGACAGTCTATATATTAAGACCTACTGTACCACACAGATCTAAAATAATGTCACATTTTATCCCCAACAGTTAACCAAACATTCACTTAAGACATAACAGATAATGTTTCGTGAATGCTCGCCAAGACAGATATTTTAAAATACTGTAATTCTGTGTATATCGGGATTGCGCACTGTCTGAGGCGTCACACATCAGATCTGTCAGTCAGCGCGAGTAAGATCTTTTTCATGGACAAAGGAAAGGTAGCCTACACCTCAAATAAAGACACTTTTAGATTTTTAATTTGGAGCCTTGGGATCGCTAGATGAGGGCTTAATCATTTTTGTGAAAACCTCAATCTACATTTTTCACTTGTTTTGCCTGTAGCTCAGAATTATCCTGTGCGCATTCCGACTCCTTTTGCTAGCACAGGTCACATATTTTAAAAATGTCATTTATTCCTGTGATCAAAGCTGAATTTTCAGCATCATTACTCCAGTCTTCAGTGTCACATGATCCTTCAGAAATCATTCTAATATACTGATTTGCTGCTCAAGAAACATTTCTTATGATTATAAAAAAAGTTTTTGCTGCTTAATCTTTTGTGGAAATCATGATATACTACTATTCACATGTTTGGAGTAAATATGATTTAAAAAAAACAAATAAAGATTTCAAATAAATGCTGTTCTTTTGAACTTTTTTTATCCTGAAAATAAATGTATGACAGCAAAAACTGCTTTTCAACATTGATAAGACAGCTTTACATATATAAATACAGTGTCAAGTTTACTTGAAAGATTAATATATCATCTAGACAATGACTAACAGAAACAGCAGGTGGCATTTTTCAAGTGGCATTGACTTAGGTGTGTTTTTAAAAAATTGTATCTTACTGATGTCATTGCCAGGAACTCAACCTTGACATTTAATGCAGTGCACTTGTTGGCATGAGATGCCAACAAATCAGACTGCAATTTTTAAGGGCCTCAGACTGTAGTTCATAGTGAAAATTGGTTCACCCTCCATCATCTGCAGTGTAAAGAAAGGCTGTCAAAAGAGAGACTACCTCTCTTTGTTATCATAAATTCAGCCCTGAGAGCTAAGGAAAGAAAACCCAATAGAGGTTTCAAAATAGATGACAATACGGCCACCCTGAAATGGAGGTCTGAAAATAGGAAGCATGTCCTGCCAAAGGAGAGTGACAACATTCATTTAGGCGGCTCAGGAAAGAGAAAGACAGATGTATAGAGACTGAAAACATACCTCCTTTCACACACATTACATTCATCTGATATCTTTTATTACATGCTTTTTTCACTGGTGGATGCTTTTCTTTCATTTTGATCTATTAAACAACTAGTTGTGTGGTAGTATAATACCAGGACTAGGGCTAGGCGATATTGTGTATACACTCTAAAAAAAATAAATCTATTTTTTCTACCCAAATCCTGGGTTGAGCCTTTTGGGTCATTTTTGGGGAGGTTATTTTTTTGTGTTCCCCAGCTCCTAGGTCAGCTTCGTCAAATTGGTGTATGTCTTTGGCAAAAATACTAGCCTGACATCGTCATACTCAGATTCTAGTCAGAATATGAGTCTGATACTGCTCCATTGGGCTGTGATTATGGGGCGTGTTTCAACCGAACCAGGAAAGAAAAAGCCTCTGCACTCAATTGGATAGACCTACAACCAATCAGAACAACAGAGTAAGTGACATACTGTATGTTGAGCGACACATAGTTGTCAACAGAACTCAACTGCATGCACACTGGAAGAAGTAGAAGAAGAAGATGTGTAAACGATTTTTGCCGGTGTTGTAAAAAGAATTTAAGGATACACGGAGTACTTACCAACACGATCATTATTTTTGAGAGAAATAGTAAAGGTGAATGCATATACTTTTATGCATATAAAGTTCTCCGTTTAGTAAACTAATTCAACCCAAGCACTCGTTATGATTACGAGATTATGTTACTGTTGATCATCTGTCCATCATTGTATAAAGCCCGCCCTGACAATTTGATTGAACAGCTCTGGTTCGAGCATAGTTGCTCCACAACGGATCAAGTCCAGACCGAACTTCCCGACCTCAAATGTTGTGGGCGGGGCTAAATTTGGCTAGCATCCAGGCTATTAAAATACAGGTTTGTGTGAATTTTATTTTATCTATAAATTCATTATTGTGTTGTATATCATTTAATTTTATGCAAAGCAACAAACAGTGGCATGATGTGGGTCAACCAAATGAGTGTCACGTCTGTCTTTTCACATGATGGAAACGCCTCATGCCTTGCATAAAATGTTATTTTATTCCAAAAAAATGCTAAATATGTTCTCAGAACTGTGCACTGATTGTTTATGGACAGGTTATGGAGCCAGCCACCCCATATTTCAGCTACGAGAGAAACGCAGGGCGGCGGTCTAAAGTAAGAAGTTCCCCGCTGAACATGATACAAGCCCCGGCACGAGATCCAGCACCGCTACGGTGGAAACGGGATAACAGAGACCAGTCGATTACACTTGAATTACTTCTAAATGTTTAATTTTTACTTCTTATAGTTAAACAAGCTTAAATGTCTGCAATATGTATTAAAAACAATATAAAATATGCTATACTGTTAAATATGATCTAAAACAAAGGAATTACCATGAAAGCCAGTGGTTGTGTCGAGTACTTTAAAAAAAGTTTTAATTTAATCCGTAAACAATTCATGTATGAAGTAAAAAAATAAGCTAGTATTATAGTAAAAATTAATCAACTATGCTGGGTAAAAATCAACCCAATTTGCAGGGTAAACTTAACACATGTGTTCTGTCTTATATTTACCCAGCCCTTAACCCAGTGGTTTATAAAGTGTAGAGTTGCAAAATGCATGGGTAACAGTATAATGGATCCGTGCGTCAGGTCTTAAAGTGACAGCAGCCTAATATACCGGCTGCTAAATTATGAGATAATATTAAAATTATCTATATGGCAGTTTTACCCAAGGTATCAATGTCAAAATTGTGGCCAGTGGAAGTGTTAAGCGAATAAAAAGGAAAGCAAGATGGTCTTATTTTCTGCCTCAATGAAACAACGCAAAGCTAAACTTGATGGCTTTTTGTGAAAACGTCAATGTCCAGGCTGGTTGAAACCAAGAGAAGAAAATAATTGGTTTAGCAGCTGACATGGATTGCTGCCGAAATACTTGTCAGCATGTGAATAATGGATGTGTTTTGAGAGTGAGAGAGCAGAAAACAAAGGCTGGATCAGGTTATGGGCAGTACCTGTTCTAGGGTGTTCAGGTGGAGGAAAGAAACAATGTGTAGGCAGGAGGCCAAGAGTTCAGTCAGGATCTGGGTAAGGTTGCACATGGGAATCAGGTTAGAGGTTATTCCTCAAGGAACAGTTACAGTTCAGATGAAGAAGAATAAGAATAAGAGAGAGTGCCAAAAAAAAAAGAAGACAGACAAGATCTTGCACAGATCACAGAAATATCAAGCTACAAATATTACATCAAACAAAAAGTGAATTTGACTATTTAAGATTTTCTTTACACTGTTGTCTTTGCAGTGAACTCCATCCGTCTTTTTTATGTTGTCATTCATCTCAGGGTTCGGACAACCTTTTGACAGTGAAATTCAAGCACTTTTCAAGTGCTTCACACTTTTTCCAGCACTTAAAAGCTCTAAATATTATCCAATTTTAATGTTAATTTTATTGTGGTGATTTGTAAAGCTAAAAGGTTTAAAGGTGTAGGCCACTTTGTGGCAAACAAGCACTTTTATTTAAAAAAAGACATTAAATTACCACTACAACCAGTAGATGGCGGCAGAGGAGCACTTATTGATTTGCTAGCAATTTCCACTCCTTAACACATGGAAAAAAGTAGGAAGTCACAAAGTCTCATGAAAAACTAAAACTTTTCTTAAAATTGTGACTGAATAACACAGAAAACAAGTAAAGAGTGCTCCTTTTAAAATCACTGAAGCTGTCAGTCAGTTCAGTGTGATACTATAGAAGAACAATGGTAGCCTACATTTAATAAGAGCAGAATATTAAAATTTTTAGGTTTTTGCACATTACTGTTGATCAAAGTTAATTTTATCTGCATATGAATTCATAAACCTTTGTTTGACTAGTTTATTCTGAACCCGCTAACATGTGGCAGCAGTAGATGATTATCAGACTCTTTAATCCGAGTTTCTACCGTTAACATCCCTCTACAGACATTTGACCGCAGTAACAGAGTGATCATTGACTGTGGTCGGCACTGACACTCTGTTCACCCGTGTGGTCAGTCTGCCCTAAAAACCCAGCGTCTGCAATTCACATCAGCTCAACAAAATGTGGTTTTGTCCTGAAATACTCTGCATGCTTCATAAAAAAAAAGCCATTTTCTGAAAAAGTCCATTTATATAAAAATGAATTGCTAATAATGTTCAGCGAATCAGCAAATTTTCCGGTGTTACACAGGAATGCATGAGATTGTGTAATTTAGTTCCCACCTGGCAGAATAAATATCCGATAATATAAATAACCCTGTAGTCAAAAGGCACTCAGCACTGCAGCCACTTTTAAAAATTCAACTTTCCCAGAAATAAAAATGAAATAAGTGCAAAAGCCCAGATGTGATCTATGAGTGTGCTGGTGTGATTTTCCAGCCCCTTATTGTTAAAACAACAGCAAATTAAACTCTACCCACAGAAAAAAGGGTCGATGTCAGTCAATTAGCTTATTAACCCAACAGGCATCAATTGTCTGATGCATTTCAGAAGGTGAAATATTAGAGATGTCAGTACGGCTTTGTAGAGAGGACAGAATTAAGACATTACAGGCCTAATGAGTCCTAAACCACCAAAGACGAGCAGCCGACTCAGCAGAAACACAGACTGCAGTCGCCTGAAACAAGGAGGTCCACAGCATCGCTGCCTCTGCATACAAAAACAGCCCACACAATTACCACTCTCTCTCATGAGGCACTGTGAAAAGATCGCCATCATCATCCTCATTAAACGTAAACACTGTTGATAATTTGCATTTAAACAACTTTACTTTGCTTGCCTCGATCTGCTAATTATCTATTTAAAGGTACAGCGATATAAAAACACTCCCAAAAAATTACTCACCCAAAACCAAATAACTTTTTTACATGGAAAGGTCGAGATGAAGTAAAATATAAGTAATGTCCAACAAGTGAAATTTCTTTTGATTTGACTGACTCGATGATTTGTCAATTATATTCAATTAAATGTATTAAATTATATATAGAAAGCAATCAAAGAACACTCCCTTTGCAAATGCTGAAGCTGTCAATCAAACAGCACGAGCTCTGGACTCGTGCCAAAACTCCCATAATAATCACTATCTCTTTATTTACATTGTGTTTGCACGGTTAGTTATGATGAAAGCATTCGTTAGAGACGTCAAAGACGTTAGCCAATCACGGCAGTGGGCGTTTACACTAAAGTCTCACAGCAGACACGCCTCTTAAAACAGAGCGTTCAAATCAGAGGGCTAAAATCAGTGTAGGAAAAATGCCTTTTATTTCCAAATTATGACCATTTTTGATGTAAAAATCAAACTAACATTATAAGTGCACCACAGGAAACATTATAAAACAATGCAGTTCATGACCCCTTTAAGGTAACTACTAGTCATCGGTTTCAAAGCATAAATGCTGGGGTCAGACTACGCAATATTTTTGTGTTATGATAGTCACTGTTATGCAATTTGGACTCAAATTCTTGTGTCGTGGACAAAGAACATGTCAGACTACACATTGCTTCCAGACTAAATCACCACTTGCGGTCTTTAACAACCTGCGTGATGTCATCGAGAAGGCAGAACTAGTGAGCGTAAACAAACACTGGCTAATGAAGCAGTGTGTTAGCTTGATGCTAATTCCAGTACTCACTGGATTGCTGAAGCATTTATCGGCCAGCATTTATCTTTTTTAGTCCCTCAAGGAAACATCATGAAGACCGGAGTATAGCTCAATAAACCTTTTCTCCATTGCATAATTCCACCTAACAGCACCAATACAGTCATCTCTCTTTCGCTTTGCCATGTTTGAAAGCTGTGTACGGAAGAGCTTCTGTGCTCTTATTGGTCAATGTCACAGTTGTGATGAAACGCATCGTGGAGTACAGATTTTTTTTTTTAACATGTTAGTCTTTCTGTCAGGACATTGTGAAGCAACGCAGACACTGCGTCGGTTGTTGTCCAGTCCACTAATGACACACTATACAAGATAAAAGATCGATTATTTTCGTCCTGACGGCCATTGTCATTTGCGAATCACCACGCCACCCTACATCAAAAAGATAGTGCCAAAAATTGGGCTGATATTGTGTAGTTTGAACCCAGCATAAGACCTGAAAGAAAATCTGATGATATTTTCCGTAACATCCTCAAACACGTCAGCACTACTCCTGCTAGAAAACTGTGCAGTCACCAAATCAATGGCCATCTCTCAAGCGACCTTATTAATATCGTCCAAACATGATTTATTATTTATTGCAGCTGAATGTCTACAAGGGTCCATGGTATGTCTTGATGGATATCTGCGCGACAGGAGCCCATTATTTCCAGCATGTCATATTGAATTCTGCAGGAGTGCACTCAATTTTCCCTGAGCCGCAGGCCCGGGGCCAGGGGGACAGTTTCAGCTGGGCTGCCACAGTAGCAAGGGGAAATCTGACAGGATCTCGCTCTGTCAAAACTGCATTTCAGTCAGATGGAGACGGCCCCTCTGCATGCCGCTAATGGATTGGTCTTTTTTCACCCTGATGGAATGGAGAATCGATGACATCATGGCTGTGGGGACAACGGCTCCGGATTCAATGAGCACTGATGACTGTTTGAGAAGCATCAAGCCTTTGATCTGTGCCTGAACCTTCGGTAATGAGGAAGATCAATTTTGATTGTTGTAGTAGATGAACTATGAGTCTGAGGGCAATTTTATATTCATGCCGAGGCGGCCGTTTGTGGCGTCTAATTGAGCATGGGCTTGATTAAAATTCATCTCGCTCCATGCAGCCTCTATTTTGGGGAGGTTCAAGTAACAGCTCCGTCACCCAAATTGGCTCAGGCGAAAAGTTTGAAACCGTTAATCAGCAGGGGGAGCGATAATGTACCACCGGGAATGGGCTGTCTTGAAAGAAAGATATGACAAGCTTCACATTGAAGTAAACGAGACAATGTCATTAAAGGGACCTGAAGGGATTTATTAAAGAATAATTTATAAAAGAAACGTGCTAAAACGTGTAGGTATGAGGATTTTTCCATACAATGGGAGCCGAAGTGGTGAAATTTGGATCAGATTGTCATGTGGAGGCAATCAGGGTTATTGTTTATTGTGGCTGAAAGCTACTTAAAAGAAATAATTCATCCAAAAACAAAAATGATCCCATAATTTACTCACCCTCAAGCCATCCTAGGTATATATGACACTTCTTTTAGCCAAAAACAATCAGAATTATATTATTAAGTAATATCCTGGCTCTTCCCAGCTTTGTAATGGCATTGAATAGTTTTTGAAGCCCCAAAAAGCACATCCATCCATCATAAAAATACTCCATACAACTCCATAAGGTTAATAAAGGCCTTCTGAAGTGAAGCAATGCGTTTTTGTAAGAAAAATATTCCTATCTAAAACTATAAATCACTGGCTTCCGGCAACAGCCATACACAAATCACAAGAGTCTCGACGTATGACATAGGACACATGACGTAGCCTTAGCATAAGCTTAGGTGAGAACTGATGAACGCAGAAGCGCAGAGGATAGAGCAAAACAAAATGCTGGTTACAAATTAGTCTAAAACAAGAAGGAATTTTTGGGTGAACCATTCCTTTAAGCTCCACCCTAGGTTGGAAACATTTATTAATTTGCCAGAAGAAATATAGTACATAAACGAACAAAAAAAATAATTAAATAAAAATAAATATATTTAAAATAAAAAATGGTTAAATAACTTAAAAATAAAACAAATACATAAAACCATAATAAAATACAAATAACAATAAACAAAAGCAAACAATTAATAAATAATAAATAAAAAATAAAACAAATAAATACAATAATAAAATACAAACATGTAAACTTCACATAAGGCAGTTTTTGCATCAACTAAATCTAAATCTAATTATAAAATTGTTTTTTCTCCAATTCGTTGTTAAATATGATCATTTATACACAGTGTCTGTCATTTTCATGACAGATTTATTTAGACATACATTAATAATCAAGACATCACTAACATGTCAAGTAGAATATAATGAATATATAGGCTAATATAGTGCATATATTTAGTGAAAGAGTTCATCTCTCTAGTGAACTAACCAGCTGTGGACACTGAATGACACCTGAGGTAAATGTGGTGCTACTTGACATTGTTTACAAGCTGTTTTATTGACGTCTTTCTGTGGTTGAAACACTGATTGAGCGATTACACGACATATGATGTGTTTCAGTAAGTTGTAATGTATCCTCAACATACCTTAAGATATTAATTCATGTTTATTCTTAGGAAGAGATGATCGATTCACTCGCGCGTCACGCCGCCGCTTGAACCGACGCGCCTATACAGTGATCAGTCACGTCACATTAAAGAGCGTCAAAACGACATTTATCGTTTGAATTTCGGGATAAAATGTTTGTTGTGGATTGAAGTATGTTCCGCACGTAAAACAAGCCGACTGTTAACTGTTAAAGATTGCATTCGGAACTGTTCGGTACACACGTGCACTGTACCAGAAGCCCTGTACCGAAACGGTTCGGTACGAATATGTATACCGTTACAAAAATAATAATAAATGATATATTTAAAATAAAAATAAAAAATGGCAAAATAAGTTAATAAAAATAAAACAAATACATAAACAATAAATACAGAAAACCACAATAAAGTAAACAAACAAATAAACGACAATAAACAAATAAATAACCATCCAGCCATCACACTGAGGTAAAATAAGTCAGCTCTCTGCCTTGGACTCTCGACATCAGTTGTACCGAAAAAGCGATTAGCCACTGTCTCATTCAGAAAGGCTTCCCATTTGCAGACAACAGGCCAGCAAGCGTCCAACTGTGAAATGGAAACGGCTGAAAAGAAACACTGCCGTTTTGTTTGAATATGACGGATTACTCTTTTTAAGGAATAAAAAATGGCAGAGGAGTAGAGGAGGTTCTTCTATGGTTCTTTTGCGCGATAACCGGCAATTACGTTAAGCATGGCATTCAGAATGAACCCTATCAAGACAGGCAGTCAGTCTTAATCCCTACTTTCATAGTGGCTGCAAATTACATATTGCTAAGGATCAGTTACATTATGAAAACATTACAAGCAATTCTAGTGAATTATCTATAATGACCACAATGCATTGTGCTTCAAAGGAGCCATTTAAACAGGCTAGCCTATGGAAACGTCAAACATTTAACAATAACAAGGGCACCCATCAAACAATAATGTTGTAAAAAAAAAACACTTGTGCATTCTACTTAACTGCTGTAACGGCAGTTAAAAATTTTTTTTTTTTTTTTTTTTTTTTTTTAAATCAATAAATTAAAATATTAAATAAAATATCAATCAGTATCATAAAACTTATACAAAATATAACTAAATATAAATTTAGGGCTACCCCAGACTAAAGCTTTTTCTAGTAGACTAGTTGTTCATTTAAGCCATCATTCGTCTAGTCACATGTTAAGATATTAAATTACTTAAATATATACTGGTGGGTGGCATAGGAAAATGGTTTGAGTTTCAGGGCTGAGAAAGAATATTATATGTAAGATTACTAACATTGTTCTATATTAAATACTAAACCTACCTTATTAATACCAAACAATGATCCTTTAAAATATAAATTAAAGAACTCAATCGCATGCATAAAACTTGCCGCAGTCCCCCGGAAAAAGACTGTCTGAACAGAAAGGAGACTGTCTGAACATTTTAATAATTTATTAATAAACTAGTGATTTCTGAGTCAATGTTGCAGCAAAGATGGAGTTGACAGGGCTGACTCTCACCTCTGCAGTATAGTGAATGCGTCTGAGAAATGTACGCCAAGTTAAACCAGTCTTTTTAGTTAGTGGTACTAATTTAGTTTGAATGAAAGGTGAACGTTTGGATTTCGTGCTCAACATAATTAGCACATGGACCAGCGGTGTTACGATCTGTCCATAAATTAAAATTGTCATTAAGCCTCTTCTCGTCAACTAACATTTAGTAAACTATTAGGGGAGCAGTCCTATATTAAAAGCAAAATCCAAAAAAATTATAATAAAAAGTAAAATACTAATAAAAAAAAAAAGTAGTAGTAAGGTTTAACTAAATTTAAAAAAATAAAGTGTAATTTAATTGACAAATTTATAATAAAACTAAATAAATTAGTAAAAGAAAAAAAACTATAATAATAGTAATAACAATTAACAACCTATTATTATTATTATTGTTAAAATTAATATTAACAATAATTAAAAAAACTTCACATTAAAGCAAAGCATAAATGTATCAGATTAATACTTGTCCCACAATCAGTTGAAGAGTGCTTAAGAGACCCAATACAGTTATCTAAAAATGCACCACAACACTGTGATTCATTGACATTTTGGCCAGAAGTCATTACATTTTCTCACCTTTATGCAAATTAGACTGATACAATAATAACACCTGTATAAGGATACTTAATTGCTGTCAGTGTAAACGCACCTTTCGGAGATAAAAATGAGGTCTTGGCCTTTCAGCAGGGACAACACAACAGAAACGCTCCCAAACTCATTACTGCAGACCATCTGAATGGGAAATAGGTCGAATTTACGTACATGTCAGCATCCCTTCCATTGAGAGGCCATCATTAGCAACCTGCAACTCCACTGATTCCCCAGCCCGGGGCTTGACTGCAATGCTAAGGCTAGTGTGCTCACGGAGACCCTTCGGGCAGTCCCAATGATGGACATTCCTGCAGTCTCGCTGTCAAGGCAGCTCTTCCTATCCAGTGACATCAGCAGATACGATGAATTCAGGGTGTAATCTAGTAGCCTTCACCACTGAACAACCAAAATCCAACACAGAAGCGGGATTGGTTGGGTCCAGTGTTGTAAATGGTTTGCAGAGGTGTGCTGTCGGTGTTGATAGCGTGTGCAGTGCTGCAAACAACAGGCCACCGCCTCTCACATACCGATTCACTGATGTTGCATCCCGGGCGCCTGAAGGAATATTCACTATTCCAGCATGGCACATTCATGCGTCTTTGAGTAAATGAGAAGCATCGGCGTAATCTGGAGCTGATCTACCGTCGCACTGGGAATGCAGGCAACAGACGTGACTATGGAGATGATCTGGATCTTCTCAAAAGTCCAGTATTCCACATGGCTCAGCTCTGTGCAGTCTACAGGCGCTCACATAGAGGTCATGTTTTCAGGAAACAAAAAACTAAAACAAAAAGAAAGAACGAATGAACCAAAGTACAAACAAAAGAACAAAACAAAAAATGAAATAAAGGAAGAATGAAAGGAAAGAAAAAACTACAGCTGCCCCCTAATAGTCGACTAGACGTTTTATTTGATGAGAAGAGGCTTGGCCAAATAAATTTAATCTTAGTCGGTTAGTCACAGAAAAAAACACCACAGGGATTGGTGAAGATGGTTCAAGATGGTAAAGAATGACCACAAATAGGTGACGTGTGACCTTAAACATGACTTATTTTTTAACTGCATTGTTTCAGCTGCTGCTGCTATATGCAAGCGATAATCCACAGCTAACTGTGCATTAAACCATTTTAATGCATGACGTGGAGGCAAAGAACCACCTGACTAGAAGCGGAGGGTGGTTGCCTCTGCAAAATACATTAAAATCATTTAAAATGCACATCTAGTCGTGGATTAGACCACTTATAACATGCTCATTTGCCAGCATTGACAACACAGAGAGAGAGAGAGAGAGAGAGAGAGAGAGAGAGAGAGAGAGAGAGAGAGAGAGAGAGAGAGAGAGAGAGAGAGAGAGAGAGAGAGAGAGAGAGAGAGAGAGAGAGAGAGAGAGAGAGAGAGAGAGAGAGAGAGAGAGAGAGAGAGAGAGAGAGAGAGAGAGAGAGAGAGAGAGACTTTCTGCACTCCTGAATGTTTGTGTGCGCAAAATGTCCTACATTTTAAAACTATTTTTGTTAAATATTTCTTTTTTTTCAAGATAAGGCTGTTATTTATATTCTAGATTATTTTGTTTGCATTCTGATCTCTGAAAAGTTCATGCGATGTTTGCAGTGTCGCTGCAGCAAGCTTTTTTTGTGCTTAATTTATATTTTAAATGCTCATCATTATGGTTTATTTCTCCACCGACTAATCGACTAATGGCTTAAATAAGCGACTAATAGTCGAGTTGAGTAAGAGCATTTTTAGTTGGGGGCAGCCCTAGAAAAAACTAAACAAAAGAAAAAGGAACGAATGAATGAGCAAAAAGAAGAAGAAAAAATACGAACAAACAAACGAACCAATCGTACACATTAAATCAGTTTGATTTGATTCTGAAACTGAAATGATTCACTTGAACAGATAGCTTGAACCAAATCAATTAAATGAATTGCATGAAATAACTACAGAAGCTAAAAACCAGAGACCCTATTTAAACAACCATGAAACAAGAAAAGACTGCCAAACTAGTCCAATGACACGCACAATGTAGTTTAATTTTACACTGCAAATATCTAATATAATTCTACTTCTACTTCTACTTTGAAGCATCCATCACTGTTATCACGTCGCTGACTACGATCATTCTCATGTCTAAGTGAAAGAAATAAGATCCAGGGTAACTACATCAGCTCATTCAGACAGACCCTGCCCTCCCCTTGCACAGGAAGTCCATCATCCCGCCACAATCCACAGCTAAAGACGTCAATGCTGCCAGCAGCCAGCAATCTGCTAAAAACCAGGACAGTGCTCCGTTTTCCCCATCCCCCTTCAAGATGCAAAGGAGAGAGACCCTTAACGCAGAGCACCACGGGCTGTTACTATATTCACATCCTTTTCCCGTCAGGGATTACGTCTGTGAAACGCTCCATAACACGTCAGGCTGGGCAGCCATTACCAAATGCAACTTCTTCCATAATGACCCACAAACGGAGACAGGCAGCCATGACACTCACGGAGGCCTCTATACTCATCCTGTGAAGCACAGAAAAGGAAGTGAATGGAGGCAGGCACAAGCTTTCCCGCCACTGTGGACTGTAATGAACAAACTGAGGCTGTGACTCCTATTTTAAGGTCAGGAGGACTGAGCTCGGGAAAATTAACTTCTGATGAACCCATTACAACCGCTATGACTTTTTTACTCGCTGTAATTTGAGTGTCTGAGGATGTATATAAATATCTTCTGGTCTACGAGAGACTAGACAGCTGAAACATCTGAGAGAGTGAACAGGGATTAGTTTTGAATCCATGTATATTTGTTAGTTCTCCTTCCAAGTATTAAGTATTATCCAAATATTAATGTTAATATCAGTCAACTATTTTGATTTGTTTTGTTCATGGATGCATTAAATTGATCAAAGGTAAAAGGTGAAAAAAAATGTAATGTTACAAAACATTTGTTTTAAATAAATGCAGTTCTTTCTTTAAAACGTTCTATTCAAAGAATCCGGAAAAAAAAGAACAATTACACAAACATATTAAGCAGCACAACAACTGTTTATAATAATCATAAATGTTTCTTGAGCACCAGATCAGCATATTAGAATGATTTCTGAAGGATCACGTGACACTGAAGACTGGAGTAATCATGCTGAAAATTCAGCTTTGACATCATAGGAATAAATTACATTAAAATATTTTCAAATAGAAAAATAAATGGTTAAGTATTACTGTTTTACTGTTATTTAATTAAATATATGTTTTTCTGGATTCTTTGAATAGAACGTTTTAAAGAAAGAACTGCATTTATTTAAAACAAATGTTTTGTAACATTAATTTTTTTCCCCTTTTACTTTTGATCAATTTAATGCATCCATGAACCAAACAAATCAAAATAGTTGACTGATTGATTATATATATGCTGTATGATTATATATATCAATCAGTCAACTATTTTGATTAGTTTTGTTCATGGATGCATTAAATTGATTATTTATATATATAAAAATATAAATATTTTTTCTTGATTACATATTCATATATTGTTTTCCAGAATAATTGTTGGTAACATTTTAGTTTAGGGTCCATTTCTCACTATTAACTAGTTGCTTATTAGCATGCATACTACCAAGATATGTATTAGCACTTATGCAGAATAAGGCATTAATATGTGCTTTATGACCTTATTCTACCCAATACCTAAACTTAACTACCTTACTAACTATTAATAAGCAGTAATTAGGAGTTTATTGAGGCAAAAGTCGTAGTGCGTAGTTAGTTAATAGTGAGAATTGGACCCTAAACTAAAGTGTGACTGAATTGTTTATTCCATTTCCTATGGTAAGTATTAATTGAACACCAGTGTCTTTGATCAGAGTGCTTTTATAAAACTGCGGCAACAGCAATGAGCCACTCGAGGCCCTGTGTTACGGTCTTTTTACCACGGCTCTCGTGGCTTATTGCTTTACTTTATCAGTCCGCGATGGCAGAACTTAATTTCATCGACTCGGCCGAGTGAAAACCATCCCCAGTCATACTAAAGTAAAGCCAGATGAAAGACGTTTTATTAAACGACTTTGGGTGCAGTCCATCGCACTCTCCTTCAAACGGCACGGAGCGTCTATTGAGCCTCCACCTGTGAGCCATTCAACAGACAAAATCTCTCTGAGATGTCAATATGTTGTATTGATCTCAATAAAACATTAAATTAAATATTGACTGACTGCTCTCTTCCAGCGCTGCAGCAGAAATAGCTAATGCAAAGTCCTGAAAAATTCAGGCCAAAGCACACAAAAGCCTGATTGTTCTTTGGAAACATTTGCACTTTGCATTTCTGGATTCGCATGCCAAGCTGTTTCGCTTGAATAAACACATATGAATTTCGTTCAGGATTAATTATAGAGTAGTAACGTTTTATCCTATTGAAACGGCATAAGCAGCATAAGTGGGTGACATATCGTTGGCTTTAAAAGCCACACACACTTAACCCTGGAGTTGTGCCTTTCCTGACATGGAACGCTGCATTTGCCCAAGCATTTCACCCTGTGACAGCTTCCCTCCCCCAATCCCAGAGGATAAATGCACTTCATATGGACAGAGGAGGGGGGAAAAAAGCTGAATGAGAAAGTGATGAGAGTGTCAGAGAGGGAGAGGAGAAGAAGTGGAAGAGCAGATAAAGATGACAGGGCAGTTAGGATTTTTTTCCTCTGTTGGCTGCTTCGGGCCTGTAGTGCAGATTTTCATTGGCCATGCTTAACATGTCACCATTTTTAATTGTAATTTATAAAATGTTTTTTTTTTTTTTTTAAATCCCACACATCAGCCTTTGCACATTTACCAATTAAATATAGACCATGTAATCAGTTACCTAGAAGAGTTTACTACTCTCTGCAGTTAATAACTCCTTCACCATATTACAATACATTCCACACAATTTACAATTTTTTTTTTGGCAGATTTCATTCAATGCTTTCAATACAAGATCAAATCAGAAATAATATTTAGGCTATATATATGTTCTATGTAATTAGGTTCTTTGTAATTTTAGATTATTTGGTCATACTTAAGATTAGGGTTCAATTCTCACTATTAACTACGACTTTTGCCTCAAACCCCTAATTATTGCTCATTGATAGTAAGGTAGTTGTTAAGTTTGGGCATTGGGTAGGATTATGGGATGTAGAATAAGGTCATGCAGAATAAGGCATTAATATGTGCTTTATAAGTACTAATAAACAGCCAATATCCTAGTAATGTGCATGCTAATAAGCAACTAGTTAATAGTGAGAATTGGGCCCTAAACTATAGTGTTACAGATTATTTTAACCAAGAAAAAACTAGGTGCAATAACTAGGTATTACATTTTCAATAACTGAAATGTACATACACTGCCGTTCAAAAACTTTGGATCGGTAAGATTTATGTTTTTAGAAGAATTCTCTTATGCTCACCAAGGCTGCATTTATTTAGTATATTGGATTCGCATCTTAAAGTGACAGCAGCCTAATATTACTGCTTCAGTCTGTGTCATTAATGTTAGTCAAACAACAAAAGACAAAGATGGATATTGCTGACTGCTTACTTGTCCTTTGTACATGTAATTTTCTGTAAAAAGCAGTCCAAACAAACACTATTATCATGTTTGTGGTCTCTCACATTTTTAAAACCTGATTACATTTTAAAAATCTTTTAGTGTGGGCCAGCCTTAAGTATACAAGGCATAGAAAAGCATGCACAAGATCAACAAATAAGATGTAGCGGCAATGGAGAAACGGTTCAGCAGGGCAAGTGACAGGCCTGAAACTCTCTCTCATCCTTCATTACCTCAAGACACCTCTCTCACTGAGAGACTGATGTGACCTTGAGGAAACACTGGGGTTTATTCATACAGCATGCAATCCCTCATTAGAGCAGAGCCAGAGTTCATGCTATAATTTATTATTCACATCATTATTTTGATTCAGTGACATACCACAGACAGCAGCGTACAACACTCAATCATGTACATGCATCATGATCAAATAAAACAGTAATTCAGTGTGGCAAAATCTGTACAGGTAAAAAACAAGCATGACATTTCTGTCAGATCAGTGTGTTACACAGGTCACGTCTGATGCCGCTTGTTTTCACCAATGAATTGGCGTATGTCGGGTCTTGGATTGTCTGAGAAGTGATGTATTGTAATCTGGTGACGGCAATCTGGCATTGGTCAGCGTCTGTCGGTTCAGCGTGAATTGGCCTTTACTCTACTTTTAGCATTTTGAATAAAAATGGCAACAATGACCGTTTAGTTGAGATTATGATTCCCAAATCAAAAGGGGAACAGGGAAAACCCTGAGTGTAAATGCATAGATCATTAAATCAATCAATATCAATTAGAAAATGTGCATATTGTGAGCAATCAGCCAGTGCTCAAGAGCTTGTTTTCCCTTAAGACACATCAACATCCAATTCAGCATAGTGCAGAAAACATGCCTCTCCCCACAGCTCTCAGCCACACACTAATCAATACAAGAAAACAAACACTCAAATCTCAAATGTATGCTACTCGTTTCATCTTTCACATCTTCTGAAAGAAGATGATCAGATCACTAATAATACAGGAAATCATGCAAGTAAAGACTTGGCCAAGTGCATTATGGGTATCAACTATTTAACAAACACATTTCTTTTTAATTATTTAATTAGCGATATAAATGTACATTCTATACAGAACAGTACTGATCAAAACAAAAAAGAAAGAAGAAAGTAAAATGGTAACACTTTAAATTAAGGTTTCATTAGTTAACTACATTAGTTACCATGAACTAACAATGAACAATACTTCTGCAGCATTTATTAATCTTAGCTGATGTTAATTGCAACATTCATTAATATATTTTTAAAATCAAAAGTTCTATTTGTTAGCAGTGGTTAATGCACTGTGAACTAACATAATAAAAATACAGTTGTTCATTGTTTAAGGAACATTAAAGATGAAATGAAAGTTGTAAGAAATGTATTGCTCACGGTTAGTGTGTGGTAGGTAATTGATTAAAGTAAACAAATGAGACCTTATTGTAAAGTGTTACCAATTAAAATTCTGACTGAAAGTTAAACAGAGAAAAAAAAAAGTATGCTAAACGTAAATGTATTAATACAAAGCAGCATTTAAGGGTAAATAATTTTTTTTATAAAAAATACAATTTATGGAAAGTGTCAGGAATATTCCAACAACTATGAAGCATGATTCATGTTTTATTTTCTAAGAATAAAGAGATAACTAGAATATTGACCCTGATTTAAAAATAATATGCATGAAACGTGGTCAGTGATTTACTGAATACGCACACGCACGCACACGCACACGCGCACGCACGCGCACACGCACGCACACACACGCACACACACGCACACACACGCACACACACGCACACACACGCACGCACACGCACGCACACACACGCACACACACGCACACACACGCACACACAGGCACACACAGGCACACACAGGCACACACAGGCACACACAGGCACACACAGGCACACACACACACGCACGCACGCACGCACACGCACACACACGCACACGCACACGCACACGCACACGTCTCATAAGCAATGAATGAACTACACACACCACACACCATTTACTACTCAAAGCTCACTTTAAGTACTTCTATACCTTAGCAAAATCTACTAGCCTAACTAATAAAAGTTCAAATATTATTAAAGACAAGTGAACAGTCAGAAATAAAATAGCAAATGCTCAGTTTACAAGCATAGATTATTATAATATAACAAAGTTACAAAGTCTAACAAAATGTATGTCTTACAGTCTAACAGTAGTATTCAGGTATAGAAATGAAATAATTAGGCATAAAATGTAAAATAACACTGTTCACTGTAGAATATAAAATAGATGAATCTATGTGAAAAGCTGTACTTTGTTGCTTTATTAACATTAAAGGGGTCATGAATTGAGAAATCAACCTACCCTTGAGCCTTTGATATATAAAAGTTTATTGTGATATAAGAATATCCTGTAAGTTTAAGAGCTGAAATCTTCCTTGTTAGTCAAAGAAAAGCCTTTATTGACACCAGGCCCAGAAAACACTCGATCTCAGAATGTGCCAGCCTGTGACGTCAGAGTGTGGTAAAACACAGCCTCAACAGAAGACGAACGCCTGATTCTGTAGCCCCGCCCACCGACTTGTGCAAGAAATGCAACATAAATAACATGGGCCTTCGTAGAGCTAAATGGATCGTGCTACCGAGCAATAAACATGCCAAAGACAACAAGATATTGCGCCGTGCCTGGTTGTGGAAGAACACAGTCGCTGCAAAAGCTTCCTTCGGATTCCAATATTATGAATGCATGGATGAACTTTATTTTTAATGAATATCCAGCTCACGTGGGGAAGACATTGCACGTTTGTTCCTTCATTTCACCACGGATTCGTTTGTAAACAAGAGACTGGATTTGCAGACAGGATGAGATCACATATATGAATGAAGCAACATGTTTTTTATAAGTGATAGTATTGCACTGTTACAGATCGTTTGATACCTGTTGATTATGTGTACGTGTCTAACTGAACATTAGCTCGCCGTCACAGGCTGGAGAATCCTTTATTTGAGGTGTTGTTGGTTCATTGTGCTGTGATTCGGGATCAGACTCGGGCCAGGGCTCGAAAAGCCCAACTTCCCGGGCTTTGTGTTTTCCAGACGGGCTACCAAAACGTAAGCCCGTCGGCAGGCCGGTGAATCTTAAATAGTGAAATAACATTCCTTTCTTGATATTTGAAGGAAAAATACAATCGTGGAAGTTGATCATGCTGATTTCTCTGACTCTGCAGTAAGGCTTGTGCTTGCGTGTGTGTGTGTTAGTGATGCACGCTTTGCGGTTATATCCACCGATCGGGCAGGCCAAGTATGCAAAAATAACATTCCAATTAATTCCAGGTGGATGAGAGATTAATCATTGTGTTTGTTTGATAAAGACATTTTGCGAGCCCCGTGGGCGGATCATCATTCCGGTTGCCGTTTTCCAACACGCTTTCAAAACAATTCCTCACGTGTACTCACAGGGGAGCTGAAGCTCATTATAATATGCAAAACTTATCCAATCATAGCCGTGGGCGTTTACTTCCAAGTCTTCAGTGCGGCACGCCCATAAAAACCGAGCGTTCTATGAGAGAGGTTTAAAACCAGGATAGAAAATAGCCTATTACTTATTCATTATGATGTTTTTGAATGTAAAAACCACGCAAAAGTCATAAGGTGACGTCAGACAACAGTATTTTTTTTTTTTTTAAAAGCCAGTTCATGACCCCTTTAATAGAATACAAGGCTGCTGTCACTTTAAGACCGAATATACTGACATGCATCCGTTTTTTAAACTGATAAACTGTGAAAGATAAACTTTCACTCTATGATGGTTAAACTTTGCAATTAATCCGTGAATCACATGCATCCGGATCACTGAATCACGGATCAACTGCTATCCGTTGCACCGCTAAAAAACAAACCAAAACAAAACCACAAAAACCACCACAAAAAAAAACAACAAAAAAAACCAAGACAAGACAGGGGGAGTGACTCCGAAATGTGTCAGATTAGGGAAGTTAAATAGTTTGCAAATGACAATTTACACAGATTTGAAATTGGCTGACTGAAAAGAGCATCAGTCCAACGGCAGGCAAAGAATGAAGCCCACTTATCTTCATGCTTCAAAAGCATTAGAAGAACCAAATACCAAAATGTCACATCTAGGGATGGAGGCTGACAAATAACTCGGACCAAACTATCAATCACAACTATCAGCATCAGTGCAACTGACAGCAGCTCACAGCCACCACAGTCCCCTGAAAGAGCTGCCTCTCAAAATGACACTCACTCCAGCGTCTCAGCTCATTGGCTGACTAATTAACCAACGCCCACTTCATCTGACTCATCAACTCCAAAGGGTTTCGAAGAAAGTCTGAGAGGTCCAAAGACATTTGCCTGAAGAAGGCAGCACGTAATTGAAAGTCATCACCACATGCTGATCTTCATATGGTCTTGAGGAGGTGAAAAAATATTTACTAAGTATAAGCATTAATTATTAAAGTCTCTCCATGACCTTAAGCAAAGAAAATATTAGGTTTGAGGGAGCTGTACATCAGCAGAGCCAGTTGAAAGATTAAATGATTCTGCAGTGCTGGAAAAGAGAGAGCGGCCCTTCAAAATACAAGATTTGTGCCTGTTTGTAAATGCGGCTGGCCCAAGGACATTAAAGTCAACACATCTGTAATGTGTTTTCAAATAAAACACAATATTTAAGAAAAAATGGTTGAAAAGTCAAGTAGTGTTCCCTTGGGCACATTTAATAAACCAATAAAAATGTCCAAATAACATTAATCATCAGCAGAAAATACAAATGTATGTTCAGTACAGGGGATGGAAAGACCGCAGCACTCAATATTTCAAAAACTTGGTTGAAAGAAATGAACACTTTTATTTCCACAAGCATGCATTCAACTGATCAAAAGTGACATTAAAAGACATTTAAAATGTTATTTCTGTTTCTATTTTAAATAAAATGTTCTTTTACATTTTCTATTCATAAAAAAAAACAAAAAACTTTTCAAATTGATAAAGAAATTGAGCACCAAATCAGCATATTAGAATGAATTTGAAGGATTATGTGACACTGAAGACATATTTTAATAATAAATCAAATAAATATCAAATAAATGCAGCCTTGGTGAGAATAAGAGATTTCTTTCAAAGCATAAAAAAATAAATAATTCTAAAATTCCAAAAATGAATTATTCCAAACATATATAAAAATATACTTTCTTTTATTTTTTTATTTTTTAAACATGTAAGAATCTGAGTGCCGAACAAACTGAATAGATGGGTTTTACCATTGGAGCACTGAGATAATTAATTGCAAATGTCTATTTTATCACCAAACCTTTCCCAGATGCCCTGAATATAAAAAGGACTGTAAGTAAGTCATGTTTAATAAAGTAGAGAAGACACACTCATGAAATGAAACCGCATCAGTTGTATGATTTGGGTCTGTCTGTACTGTGAGTGAAGAACAGGCTTTTTTACAAGCTCTAAAAGTGTACAGGGAATTAGACAAGGGCTTCCACTCCCCTCAGCAGCTGACTTTTACTGCACCTCCAGAGTCTTTACACCCATAATCCCTTGAGAGCGGGCCAGGGCCCAGACTGAGGCTCTGTGTTTGTTTGTGTG